>BJFM01002002.1:38907-77241 GCA_016586285.1 Arothron firmamentum | reverse complement strand
TAGACATATGTAAAGTAGAGCTGTGTCAGTGTTAATGTTAGGTCACGTACATTCCTGTTTCCAGGCAGCACTTTTACCAATTCCAGCTGTGCACACGGCTTCTGTTCCAAGCTGCATAATAATGTCTCCATTGCACTTAATGACGATGTTGTCTGCATCCAGCTTTTAAGGTGGAAAGGTTTTTTTTTTAAAATCCATTAGATCTCATTCCTTCTGAGCAGTGATGCAGTAGATCTCATGATCTGCTTTCTGCTCGTCTAAACTTTGTGTTATGTGAAATATGAAGGCGCGATTCAGCCGAGCGTATCCGAGCTGTGTTCCCACAATTGAGCTATAAATCTAAATTTAATGCATAGTTAAGTGTAGAGTATTTCTGTGGAACCCACTAGGGCTGCCACAACAGCACTCTTGAGAATAGCGAGTGCAAAAAAAAAATAAAAAATCAAAGAACATTGAAACAGCGTCACTTTCCTTAGCTTCTACGTGCGCTCACACAAAGAAATTTACACAAGAAAAAAATTTAATCCTGTCCTGGTTGACAGATTTTAAAAAAAAAAACATCAAGGAGCCACATTTAGAGGTCTGTGCCCATCAAAAGCTGAGGTGACAGAGATGGATGCTCCTGCATCTCCTTTCCAAACATCTTATTGGTTCACCGTAAACTTGCAAGTGACGTCACCGTGGAATGATTGTTGTGTTGCGGGGTCGTTAGAGAGACAGTTCTGATTAACCTGCTGGTTATCACAGTTTAAGACCCATTTTCTCCACAGAAGAAAGACTTGATGAGGAGACGATGGGTGTTTACGGAACAGGTGTTTATGGAACACAGTTGATTTAACTTTAATATTCATTCTGGGGTTTTGTTATTCTTACTAATAACATAAGTGAAAGTGAAATTGGCACATGCTGCGTGTTTTAATAAGACAAATGTGTTGGAGGTGACATTTCCATAAACAGGATGTCACAAACAAGTGTGATTGCAGAATGCCAGGTTGCCTGTGAGGTGAGAGAAAGCAGCACATAGGTGTGTGTAGGACGATGCATGTGAAGGGTGTGTCTAAGGTGACAGCAGGTACCTGTGTGTTTCATATCGAGATGAAGCGAATCTACAACATTAGTAGGGGTCCTTAGATCAATGTCAGGATCCAGCTTGCTGGCCCCCTCCTTTGTGTATGGTGCATTCTCGGTCCTCTCCAGAGGGGCTGCTGTTCCCTTGGTTCCAGCAGTGGGCGCGCACCTGCAGCTGATCAGCTCATCAGGGACTGATTTAGGGACGCAGGTGGCCAGTGCTCACTGCTGGATTGTTAGTTGTAGTTTTGTAGTCGTTGCGGTTACTGTTGCTGTTCGATTCTGACCTGCCGAGTGCCGCCAGAGCTTAACCTCTTCTTTGCCCGTGGGTCTTGGAGTTCGGCTCAAAGGTGAGTCGCCTGCCTGGCCAAAGACGCCACATTTTACCAAGAGGACTCTCATGCTCAGGGTTTTGGACACTCTGCAGAAGAACCTCCATTTAGGAGTTTTTTGGACATTGTGAACTTCATGTGTAGTTTTTTCCTTTTTTGGAGATGCTTTCTGTTGCTCTTTGTACACCCAATGAAAGGGATTGATTCTGCTTTGCACCCGACCTGCCTCCTGTCTGCATTTGGGTCCTGCACAAAACCACATTCTGCAACCATTAAAGCATTAAGGCAGCAAACTCCTAAACTTTGTGTAAGTAGTGAAATACGAACCCATCAATTCTTTACATACAGAAATGTCTCAGGTAGAGCAAAATAATATAGGAGAAATTTATGAGGGCAGCTGATTCTTGGAGCGCAGCAGGAAATTAGAAAATTGCGAAATTTGTAGGTTAGATGAAGTAGGCGGATGTCA
The DNA here is from genome assembly GCA_016586285.1 of Arothron firmamentum. Taxonomy (NCBI): domain Eukaryota; kingdom Metazoa; phylum Chordata; class Actinopteri; order Tetraodontiformes; family Tetraodontidae; genus Arothron; species Arothron firmamentum. The sequence goes on along the minus strand of BJFM01002002.1, from coordinate 75,372 downwards.
GAGAAAAGGGAAGTTAGAAGAAAACTTTTAAAAAAAAAAAGTTTTTAGACCATATTCTCAGTGTTAAGATGTTAAGACAGGATTTGAGAAGAAAGGAACCTAAACTATTCCACTCACCACTTAACAGTGCATGATAGATGCAAGATTAGAGAGCAGCAAGCAGTTGAAATGTCAGGCTCGCCGAGAACGTGCTTGGACTGAGATTCGCAGTCATTCTTTTAATCACTGATTCACGCAATGCTGTGTGTTACACTGCCAATGTGCATCGTGTACAAGTGTGTACTTGCACAGCATGTCCTGCACCGAGAGCAGTACCTTTAATAGAAACTCGCATCCATCTCATCACTGCTCTAAATTTAAATGAGACATTTTCCCTTCTTGCCTCTTAGCAATGAGGCATATTAATAAGATGAGAAAATATGCTGAAAGGTTAGACAATTTTTTACACTGAGACTTTGCGTGTGTGTGTGTGTGTGTGTGTGTGTGTGTGTGTGTGTGTGTGTGTGTGTGTGTGTGTGTGTGTGTGTGTGTGTGTGTGTGTGTGTGTGTGTGTGTGTGTGAGGATATTGGGGACAAGTTTTCTTTTTCTTTTTCACTGGTCCATCTGTGGGCCAGTGCCTTCTCACACCTTCTTGTTTCTTTGTCCCTCATCTTCTCCTTATCAGAAGGTGCAAAATGGTTTTCTCCAACCAGCTCGGAGCCCTGAAAGCCAACAGCAATGCATCCAATCAGCTCTTTCTTGACAAAACTTTACCTCTTTTAACTCTCTCTTTCCCTCATTTGCAGTGACTTTACCTTTAATTATTTATTTTTACATTTTCAGTTCCACGAAAAGGTCACCTACGTGGCAATATGTTTCCAGTGTGGCTTCTATATACCATTGGGAACATAATATGCTAGAAGTTAATGATGACGTGGACACGTGCGTGTGCGTAGATGGGTACTTGAGTGTCAGTGTGCGTGTGTGGGTACAGCGGAAACTGGCCAACCTCGATACTGAATGTAGTGTCAAATGTCATGAAAAATCAGTAAAGGCCTTCAGTGGTTTTAACTTTGTGATTTCCTTTTCTTTCCTCTCATACTTACAGCTGCAGTAGGTTGAATATTTGCAGTATTTCACTTGCTTCATTTCTTAGCTTTCAGGCATGAGTTGTAAAATGGTCTGAGAGTACAACAGTTAATTCGTCCATAAAGGTCCAGCAAAACGTGAACTGGACCGTTCATCCCAGAGCCACTTTGGTGGGAGTTGAAACTTGCGGTAATGCTGTGTGTAGCTGGTTTCTTGAATCGCTGTCGTTAGTGTCGCTGGCTAGACAAAGACCCACAGAAACCACTTGATGCCCAGGAGAGAGCAGCACGTTTATCCCCAGGTGTAAACAGGTGTTCGGGTAGAGAACTCTGCACTGTGTTGTAGGTGGAAGTAAAGTCATGCCTCGTGCCTCGACTCTCTGTTTAGGGATGGTTGTTGTTGTGTGAGAAAGATGGCTTCTTTTTTTCCTCTTTCAAACCATCAGTTTTCTCTGGCAAAAACTTTATGTCGCCGTCCTTGAATGAGTGATCTTCGTCCTTGAGGCGCAGGTAAACAGCTGATCCCCGTCCAAAGGAGTTGGCTCACGGTGCATGTGTTGAGCCGTGTGCTTGTGGAGCGCTTAATTGGTTTCTCTTATGTACAGATCTGTGCATTCTTCCCACGATGGACAGCGACACAGCATCGCTCTGCGTCCGCCTGCCTGTTTGTCCGTTTTCAGAAACACCAGCAGCATGGGGGGCATTGTTGTTTTGGTGTTGATCTTCCTTTTCTTGGTCTGCTTGATTCTTTTTTCTATATTTTTAATAGAGACCCAGTTTGGGCAGCCACATGTTTTAAGGGAACTCCTGATGTGCTTTTTCTCCTTTTCTTTGTCACCGTCTTTGGCAGGAACATTTCAGCCCGCTGCTTCAGGGATCTGATGACACCCAGGTTATGCTGTAGCAGGCGGTGCGAGACAAAAAGCAGGTATTGGTCTGTGAAACTCACTAGAGGTTTCTTTCAAATACATGCAAATTATCCTTTAAGTTGCATCTTATTTTTTTCAACTGACACTTGAAAGAGAAGAAAAGTCTAACATGTCAGTTTCATGTCTGTGTATGTCCATCACACAGAGTAGTTGGTCTTTTTTGTTTGTGCAGGAAGGTTGGAGAAATCAAAAGGAATTCAAAAAGAGTGGGGTGGTTTTAGGAGAACAGATGACAAGCTGTGAAGGAAATTCAACAGAGGGAGAGTGAAAAAATGTTTGAAAAAGCTACTAAGTGAAACTTCTATTCAGGAGACTTCTGTACAGTCGGTAATAGGACGGACGCGGCTCCCTCGGCTTTCCCCATTTATTTAGAAACTGACACATTTGAGGGAGGTTTTGAAATCCTTTGTTCCACCCAGCGTTATGAATAATTTGCTCTTTCCAAACTCATTCGACAGAGTATCAAATTTCACCACACTATTGTGCTGGCTGCAAAGGTGTTAATGATATGAACCCTGACGACGCATTTTCTCAGTCTGACAGAGCTTTTAAAAAAAACAAAACAAAAAAAAAAGACAAAAAACAAAAAACAATTGGAGGTCTTGTTGTAGGGATTTATAGCGCTCATTTATTTTGATTTGGCTATATATTTTAGCTGTGTTGCCTCAATGGTGAGATATTATGAGAGAAAAGACCAAAGGTGCAGGCTTTCATATGGGCAGCAGTGAAATGTCATGCATCCTAAGAGCTAATATTTCCTTCATAAAGCAATCAAGGAAAAATAGATTATGCAAAACTGTAGTGTTGTTACCTCAGGAATTTATTAGGAGCATTAAAACACAATTTAAAAAATATTTTTAAATAAACTGCCTATTTTGTGATGGTGTGGGAAAGAAACGTGCTGAAACTAGACAATTTCTTGCATATTTAATAGTTAACTGAAATGATAAACAGACTGAAGATTGAGGGTCATATGTGTTAGTTACTGTCATGAATTTTAACATTAACACAAACATGAACAAATATTTAACCATTTTGTTCAGGCAGGTGAAAGAGAGGAGAAATGGATGCAGCTGTGTCTCAGTGATGATGTAATCCAAGCCACAACAACATCATCATCATCATCATCCTCCAACTTCTACCTCCTTAATGGAAAACAGAAGGTGTTCCACCTCCATCTACAGCCACCTGTGTCTAACACGGTAAATCTCCAAGCAGGGCTTGTTATTCCATTATTGCCAGAGCCTGTGTGATTACTAAAAGAGTCCCGGCAGAGTTTTAAGTTTGAGAAGAGAGCCACCAGGTGTCTGAGCGCTTCACCGCAGGGTCGCAGCGTGAATGATCTCCTCGCCACGGCAGGAGATCCAGTTGAACAGACACGTGTCAGATGTCAGTCGGTCTGCCCGGGTCGATCTCTGATAACCGGACCCTCAGGCAAACCCCTCAGAATGCTAAAAAAAAAAAAAAAAAAAAGTGTATTTGCGGAAGACAGTTGGCTTTGCACTGGCACTAAAAACAGAAGGGAAACATCAAATGTGAAGCATACAGAGGTTTCTTTCTTTATACCGTCGGTGGGATGTGCACTCTAGTGCAGCGAAGGTACTCATCTTGGGAGCAGTTTTGGATTCATAAGGAGTCTAAATGAAATGCCTTTGTACTGACTTGTTTATAACAGAACTAATGGAATTTAAGGATTTCATTAGCATGCTCCAGTGGGGAAAAGCAAATTTACACCGCAGCTATTCGTCCGCCGCCTGCTCCAAATTGGTCATCGTGTAGTTAGAGCTGCGATGTCACCTCATCCATTTTAATTGCAGCATTAATACACATTAATTCTTACACTTCGCACAGTATGAAATTTGCAACACAGCCCACTCATTCTCAGTATGAGGTCGTGACCTTAAAATCAGTTTTATCCTTTTGACATTTCAGTCAGAGAGAACCTTTATCATTCCTTTGAGAATTACTTATATTCCATCAGTACAATGTAACACAAAGTCAGACAGTCTTTATATACTGATGTGCTGATTGCTTCGAGAGCAAATCTAATCTGCACATGGTGCAGTTTAGTTTAAGATTAAGCAGCTCTCCTGGAGACACCCAGCACAGCCGGAACTGTTGTGTCAGCACAGTCTGCAGTCAGCTGTCAGCAGCAGGAAAGGAAAGCTTTGTCTTTATATTGGTGCAAGCTTATTCAGACAATAAGCAATATAAAACAAACAACTACAGTTAATGAACGGTGAAACTTGAACCGAAAACAAACTGTCCTCACCCCATACACTCATTCAATACTTGATCTTTTAGGGTTTCAATCTCGTTTTTCAAAACAAAAGGAACGTGGCTGTTTACTGGATCTTCATGTGCGTCCTTCCTTGACCTGCAGCTTTCAGAGAGATTCACGGCCCATCACAGGACACACACATCATCCGCAGCAACACTTAACTGTCACCTGTGCGAGGCAAAACACGGCAACCGCATGACACGTTTCAGTAAAACAGCGTGTACCTGATATCGTTACCATAGCAATCTAAAGAGCATCTGTCTCCAGCTCTGTCTCCACACTGGATAAAATTCAAATACTCTGACGATGACACCCAGCACACACAAAACAAGAGGCAGGACTAAGATCATTTTCTCCGCTGATGAGTTCATCCACGAGTCGGTTGTAGCAGCAATCTGCCCACTCTCACAGCACGTCTGCTGCTACCAGCTCGGAAGCTATCCACATTTCATGCTGTTTTGCAAATAGCAACATGAATTAGCAGCCTTGTGTGCATCAACACCCATAAATATTTCTGTTTTATTCCCAGAAATCCTGCACATATATACAGATCTGAATACCGTGCTGAGTGCTTCATGCTGTAATTTACAGGTTGATTCTGGGTTCCCAAAAAAACCCAAACTTTCCATAACTGCTCCGAGATATACTTGTGCACATGGAATACATTTTGTTGCTGGATTCAAGGGCAGTAAGCCCGAGGTAAGTCTCATGTTTCTAAAGTTTTGTTTTATTTTTTATTTTTTTGATTTCTTTGATATTTTAATGTGTTTCTAGGGATAAACCAGTCCCTTTAGCAGCCAGCCAAAGCATGTTAAATGACCTCCTCTTACAACAGAGAGTTTATATAGTGTTATATTCCCATCATGAGATCGAGTTAAAATGATAAAGTAGCAGAAACCCTGTTCCTCTGCTCCTCTTCTTTCCTGTCCTCTTCCACATGCAGAGTCTGTTCATCTGGAGGAAGATGAAAGGATGACTTTTGCTCATTGATATAAATAAATGGAGAGAGATAGAGGGATGAGGCGAGGCCGTGTAGGAGGGAAAATATGCTTGGGGCAAAAGAAGGAGTAGGAGAGAGGGATGAGCAGATCACAGGGGATAGGTGGAAGGTGAGGGCAAGAGGGAGCGCTGGAGAATGAAGAGAGATGGAGACATGCATATGAGAGGAGGAAGAATAAAGGAGAGGAGCAGAGGGACACAACAGAAAAAGAGGGAGGAGAAAAATAGAAGAGCTGGGATTGAAAAAGAGTGACATTGAGGGAAAAAAAGTCACTTTATGAAAATGAGATTTTCCACTGAGCGTGATTACAACTATCATCAAAGGGAGACAGTGGCTGAGTGTGAACATGCTGCGTGTGCACGTTTCCACATGCACATTTACAGGCTTTGGCCTACATTCTCACGTATACGTTTGCTACAGTTGTTTTATGAGCTCTTTTGTCTACTTTTCCTTTGCAACCTTTGTACCTTTATGCTGCTCATGTGACGCTGCGTGCGTGTGTGTGCGGCGCATGCCCACGTGCATACGCGTGCGTGTGGAGTCTTAATCTCCTCCACTTGTGCTTGGTGGAGTGCATTTATATGAAGCGCCGGTTAACCTTTCTCTTCCGTCTAAAGCCACGGCGTCCTGACATTTTATTAACTGTGGCAGGTGATATATTACCGCTCTTACCACAGGAGGATTACATTACCCCTCTGCTTTCTCCACTTATTTCTCTTTCTACCCTCCTCTTCATTCCTCCTCTGCTTTGCCCTTACTCCTCTTTAATATATCCCCTCTCTTTCCTACCGTAGTGATTACGCTAAGGAGGAAAAGGGGCACTAAGACACTGAGATGGGAACAAAAGCACATTAGGATCACATGTGTCAGACACTTTTTAGAGAAAAAGACAGGATAAGAGAAGAGATGTCCAGAGCAAAACAAGGACTGAGAGAAACAATGTTTCAGAGCTGATGTTTGTCCACCTGCCATCAAAAACGTAAAGCAAAGAGACTCAAGACAAAACGTTAAGCAAAAAAAGGTAGAAAAAGTGGACTTCTGCACTCAAGCTCTCTTGAAATGTTCAGCACTTTGTTCTGTTCTTCTTTGGCCTGGCGTTAATAAGCGTCTGAGGTGGGGTCCGCTCCTATGATGGAGGGTAGGTGGTGCACCACGCTGGCCAGTCACCTTCATAAAATCTGACGCGGGACTACTTTCCTGTAATTCTGACTTCACATTCAATCACTCTTTATTTCCTCATAAAGCCTGTTAGATCCCACCTCCATCGCTCCTATTAGCCGATTCTGTTTTAATTTGAAGCGGTGAATGAGCTATTAGCCCTCACTGACACATTAGACATATCATGTCGGAGACCAGCAGAGCAGCTGTGACAGTTTATCCTCATTCAGTCAGTCTCGGAGCCACGGGGCTCACACATATTGGTAACAAATTAAAATGCTCCTACTTTCTGAATCTCTCAGGCAAACAGTGAGACTCGCAGCGGCCTCACCTGTACGTGCCGTTAGCCTTAAAGTTCGATGTGTGTCAGCTCTGATCAAACATTCACAAGGTGGCTCAGAATAAAAGGAAAGGACAGGGGAAGGAAGAGCAGACAGGAATGCTTCTTTCCTTCTGAGACAGGGGAGGGCGTGAGTTAATTGCAGTTGCTGAAGACGTCAGAACATTATCGCTGTCTGCTGGGCTTCAGTTTTGAGTGGCAGCTAGATAAAGCCCTTATCGGCCACAGAGAAAAAGTGAGACAAGGATACAAAAATGAGAAGAGGGCAGGCAGAGAGAGCAAGGAAGGAGAAGAAATGGAGCTCAATGGGAAGAAAGAGAAGGGATTTTTTTTATAGAGGGTTAAATAAATTGGTCTGCCTCCTGTTACCGTGGTGCTCCTAATCACCAGAGCAGTTACAGCAAATACTGTATAAAAAGCAGCAACAGCCTTTTCCTGTCTAATCACACATGCACACACTTCCTTTACTTTCTTTTCCTTCATTGAACTCTACCTTCCCTTGCTTTGCACCCTTGCTGCACTCCACATGTGCCTCTCCAATCACATTCTAATCGCATCTTCCTATCAAACGTGCCAGCGCTCACGGAGACACCGCTGCCACTTTCATGATGAAAAATGCTTCAAGCACGGGCCGAATATTAACGCTCTGCATTACTGACCTTCTGCACAACACTTCTTTGTCAGTTCTCTCACTCTGAAAACATTTTAGTGCGGTCAGAGCTTTGACTCTAAGCTGCAAAGCCAAAAAAAAATAAAAAAGTGCTTAACATTTACACACAAGGTCAACAGTTATTGAAGCGAAAAGGTCTTGATGCCAGGGCGATGAAAGCTCCGCGTGCAGAGATCAATAGATTTAAGACGATGTGGAAATCCTTTCCTCTGTGAACTCGATGACCTGATTTAAACTTAAATTTTTTCAGCAAAACCAACAGGTTATATCTGGCAGAGGTTTATTTTTTTAAGCATCTTATTAATGTAGAGTTTTAACTCCTAAGTAAAGGTTTGTGCAACTTTTCTATCCAACATTTGCCCAGAAGGCGATTCTGTTCTCCCCTGCATTAGCACAGAAACTCACACAAGCAGAAATCACTTCAGCTGCCTGCATGACTGACAACTGCTTCTCTTTAAAAGCTATGCTATTAACTTTGTCTTCTCCTGCTCCAAGTTTTGTTTCATTTGGATGAATTTGGCGCTCCTTAAACACGATTCACTTCAGGTAGAGTTCAGAGACTACAATAGTCACTGTGATAGCATAAAATCATTGGAATGTCACAATTATTACATACTTGAATAGTGAACGTAAGCCTTGTGAAAAACCTGAGACTGAGGTAATAGAAGACAAATGAAAACCTCTGTTGTTCCTTTTATCAGATAATGTTCACTTAGAATTTAAATAACCAAAGAGCAGACACACAATCAATAGTGAGGTAAAAGTCTAAGTCAGTAAGAGTGCAGTGCTGCGAGGTTTGTTTTCTGGACATTTGGGCTCAAAGATGCGATTTGTCAAAGTCACAGTCAGCAAGATCCTGAGGTGGTCTCCAAAGGAACAACAAACTATGTTTGAAAATGGTGACTAGTAATCGAATGTGCACCTGCCCGCCTGTGCATGCTGGAAGAGACTCAGTAACACGCTCCCCTCTGTCTGCCCCCAATGTGTCCTGCAAAATCTGACTTTTATATTCACAGCTATGAGCCGCGACCTTCTCAATTTGGTATGTGATCTGCAGCTCCATTTCTCTGTTAAAACAACCCATCAGTATTCTCCAGCTTTCCTTCTTGCAGGATATAAATCTTCTGCAGCTCTATGCTGCATGTTAAAGTTCTGCAAATAGTCACAAACCTGCCAACTTGCATCCTGGATTCCTGGTTTTGGAATATTCAAAGAAACATTTAAGAGATAGTTATGGTTATTTTAGTAATAAGAGCCAGTAAAGTGCGATAGTAAGTTTGCTTAGAACTTTCCCTCAGACTGATTGATCTGCTCGGTGATGGTGGGAGAATTAAGGGATTAGTGGAGACAAATGACAGACTTTCAGTAACTTCAAACAAGTGATTTTTGCAGGTAGGCTCATAAGAATCTGTTAATAGAGAACAAGGTGGTGGTAATTATTCAAAATTGGCCAATTACAAGTACTTGTTCCTTCAGCTGCAGCCAATTTACCCTTAATATTCTAATTAGCAAACGGGATTCTGTCGCTGCGGTTTTATCGTAAAGGATTTGCTTTTCTGAACTGCAGCCTGAATGTGGTCATCTACCTGCTCACGCAGTTTGTGAAGCATCCCTGTGCTGGATGAAAGGTGCCAAATCGATGTAGATTTTTATCATCTCACTTTCAGCATTAAGTTGAGGACTGCAGTCTGTTGGTTTTAGCAGCCGGCTCTCAGGATGTGGTTTGCGATTGTCTTGCTGAAATAAGCACATTTGATGTGTGGCTGTGAAGCTTTCAGAGTGTAGCAAACCTTCACTTTTACGGATCCTGTGTTTCGGATTGAATGTTTTACAAAAGTACTGTCTGTGTATTTGTGGTTAATTCCATGCACTTTCCTTTTTGCAATGGTCTGCTACTGAACTGATGGGATAGAGTGGAAAGACATTTTAGACCTTTATCTATTCATAATGCAGCAGAGGCAGTTGTGACACCTTACCCAGATAAATACCATAATTATCACCTCTGCCTCTCACAGCTCAGCCATCTGTCGATTGACTGTCATATCCATCACACGTGCATGCGCAGGGCTGCTAGCGCCTCTGCGCGTGCACAGGCTTGATGTGTCAGCTTTCATCGTGAAGTCAAAGGGAGATTTAGCGCAGCGGTCTGGCTGCAGAACCCAACTGTGGGCAAGTCCGTATTAAAGTGTCCTCTGAAGTGGACCAGATTGAGTTAGGTCAGTCTCTCCATTCATCTCAGCTAATGACCTTTCTGCTGAGGAGCGCAGGAGACTGGAGAGGAGCACAGACGAGCAAGAGAAAGGAAGCGATGGGGAGGAAACCGAGACCAGAGGCCTTCTCAAATCTCTAACAGATGTGTTCAAACAGCGGTGGAAGAGGAAAAAACGAGGGGACTACAGTGTAACATCACGGGCTAGCGGTGTATTAGGTTAGCATCTGTGAGCAACGTTGTTAGTCCAACTTGAGTTTGGGTTTTACAGAGCTGAAGCTTCTGTAAGAGCAAAACGCAGGAAACACGAGCAAATGGAGCGAAACTACGTGTCATGTACAGAACATGTCAGCAGTTATACCAACTGTGATAATGAGCTGGAGGGTACAAGTGAAAACACACACACACACACACACACACACACACACACACACACACACACACACACACACAACAGTGTGCTAAGATGCAATCATCGTGGTCTTATTTTACCATTACCACCTTTAAGTGTGCGTTGCTATGGTAACGATCTAATTTATTTCTCAATTAAGCATTAGCGAGCTCACTCGTTTACAACCGGTAGTATCTTATCTTGCATGAATTCCCTTTGTGGATAATGTGGTCTACTTGCTATCGTAAACAAAGAAGCGTCGCTAACTTGCATCTCCCCAAACATGCAGATTTCAGCCTCTCGGCGTTCTCTTTGCAAGTTTCCAACACAGACACAAATGCCCACTAATCATTGTCTGCCACCATCTCAACGTGTGCTTAAAAAAGGATGGAATCCCGCAAATCCAATGAACCTCCCACTGCCTTCGAGCTTAGAATGAAGATAAACAATATATGGATGCAAGGGAGAGCGTTGGCAGGCAGGTGGGAACGTAATGGAATCAATTAGGCAAACGCTCATGATTTATACTCTGGGCTGATAAAAGGAAAACTTAATCTGTTTCTTTCCATCCTCATACTGATATCATTTGTTTCTGTTTATTCACAAAGCACAGAGGAATTGAGCCTGATACTCCTGTGTGCATGTGCTATAGAATAACTTTCATCATTTATTCCAACTAAAATGTTAATGCTTGTGTGTGGCAATTTGTGCATGTGTCTTTGTCTTTCACCCAGATTGTGTGTAATTTGTCTTCATGTGTGCATATCTGTGGATGAGCAGGTGCTGGGGAAACAGTCCCGCTCTTGTGTTAGTTTGCAAATAGCTGCACAGAATTCCCCCGTGTTCCCAGCACTTTTTGCTATTCCTCTCATTGTGTTGCTTGTTGCAGCATTATTGAGAAGTAGAGCTCGTCTGGCCCTCGTTAATGCTCCTGGTATTGGCTCGGCACCTCTTTTCTCCAACGTCTTCCAGCTTCATTCCGCATTGTAGCCACGTCATCCTCATGGGCGCCATGCGCAAGCAGACTTGAGCTGCAATTAGCAGCCATGTTGTCACACGTTCACACACTGCAGGTGCATGTTCAGTACGTCTGGGCTCTTTTTAAAACCCAGCACAGCTTTTCTAACCCTTCATCCCTCTCACTAACGATGGACCAGTTGGACAATAATTAGAGCCAGTTAATCGGCATTGAGTTGCTCACTGGGTCCAGTCGGGATGCTTCATTAGTGTGTATGCCTGCTCGTGTTTCCTTACTTGGCCCAGCACAGCTGTACTGGTGGGCGCTCAGACTTAATCTACAGCAGACCCCGGGGACATGTGCCATGATCAGCAAGCCGCACCATGAAAATAATTACTACATTCTCAGCCACATTTGGGAAAGCCTGTTAGACAAAACAATATCTGTACCTTTATATTGCTCAAAACACATAAGATTATCTATTCTAGATGCTAATCTCAAATGCAGTCGTATTAGAGATCAAGCTCGTGAAGGTGTCTGCGGTTATCTTTATATATATCCATGCCTACACATAATGCGCTCTTACACAGATTTCGCAGTTTAGTCTTGTTTTGGACGTTTGAGTCAAATGTTCCAAATGAATTACCAAATTCAAAGCCTTTCTGAACCTCTTCTGACAAGTTTTTTTTTTTTTAAGCAACGTGAAAATTTTAGACTGAATTAGCAAAATAAACAAGTCAAAAGGCTGCCGACCTCTGAGCAACAGAATGCTAACAGTGTATGGGCACCAGAGTTTCATACAACTTGTCTTGAATGACATATCTTTTATTGAATCACTTTAGCAATTAAGTAATGTGAAGTCCCACATGACAAAAATTATCGTGTTTACAGGAGGAGCCAGCCCTGAATTGTGTACTGCACCATGTTGATAAGGTTTATTGCGCTGTGCGATCTGATGTAGTTCTCTACAGTCTCGCTATCTTATTAGCTCCAGAATGAATCTTTCATTTGGGTCTCTCTATCAGAGAACGGCTGGAAGTAGGCAAAGTCATTACAGTTTTCACTTTTCAATCCCTTGCTCTCTTTTCATGTTCCCAGATCATTTCTTTATCCCCGGCGCTCCATTTTTCATCACAACTTTATCCTCATTCATACCCTCAAACGCTCTTTAAACTTGCAGAAATGAGCCGTGCATTTCTTGGAAAAAATGGGAACTGAACTAGGTCTAGAGGGTGATCTCCAAAAAAACTTTCTGACAAGCAGAGTAGCCCTTAAGCCGGCACTGAATGTTTTAGAACCAGATGGTTTAAGTAGTGTGAGGAGGAGGATAAGAAGGCTCTCATGTCTGCTTGGGCCCTGGCGGCACAGAAGGGCGGCAGGTACCGGCTCCCTGCTCATCTGTTCATGTGACAGAAATTATAAATAATTAGGTCTATTTATGTTTAATGATGATACAGGTTTGGTAGCAAAAGAATTTTATGTTATTGTTTTCTTAGGGTGGCCACAACGCTCCAAATATGTGTGTGTAACATGGCTGGAAATCACCACAGTCAATGATAAGAAGGGGGCTTAAGCACCAGGCTCTAGGTCTAATTACTGTGGGCATTTCAAAGGCAAGAGCACCAATTAAAAGTGGTAGGGCTCTATATGGGCTTTTGGGCTCCCACAGCAAAGAGAAACACATCCACCATGAAAATCAGCCGCACCTCTCTCGTCTCCTGGTCAAGAAAGCGCTTAGAGATGAATCTCTGATGAACAAACAGCTTCTACAAAGTGCCTTGAAAGGAGCAACAGAGGAGGTACGGAGAGTACACATTTGTTAGTCCCCAGTGTGTGTGTGTGTGTGTGTGTTTGTGTGTGTGTGTGTGTGTGTGTGTGTGTGTTGATGTATGTTGGCAATCACAGGAGTCTGTGAGCTCAACTCTTTCGATATATCCCATCCATGCACACTTTGACAGTGATAGTTGTGTCTTATTGCCTTTTGTTCTGAGTGGAGTTTGTGTGAATGTCACCAAAGTGGAGATGTGGACTACACTTGGAGTTTTTCTGCTCCAACGTGCAAAGACAAGACAGGAAATATCTGCATGTTTGTTTTTATTTTTGAGTACGTGATCATGCCGCTAAAAGGAATAAACAGAGATGCGGTGCGTTGAATGTCCTAGGGATCTTTCTTCCATAGATCTGACTCTGGTTGCACCCAGCCCTCTCCCATGATGCTTTGCAGATGGAAATCTTGGAAATATTTTAGACGGTGGCTGCAACAAATGTTAAAATTCCTGTAATCATTCTGTTACAAGCTCATAAACAAGGATATGTTACCACCAATTCAAAATAATAATAATAATAATAGCAGCTGAGAATTATTCATGTCTCTTCCTGTTACTTTTGTGTCAGTTTCAATGACAAGGATTGAAAGTGTTTGTAAATGATAAGGTTTGCATGATTGTGGCACTGCAGCTACAGCGTAGACCCTCTAGTGTCGTGCTTTGCATAGAGCCAATCTAGAACCGTAAATCTGGCCTGAGCATACTTACAAGTTGGGTTTTTGGCCTTCCACGATCTCCTGCTTTGGGATGGGATACAGAGCCTCATAAGTGCGCTCCTCTCCTGAGCCGTGGATGGCGTAGGAGTTCATCTTATTAACATTAGGAGGAAAGTACGACCAAGGCAGTAGAGCCTCACCCATCCACCTGTCCCCTGCGGTCGTGGCATTAAAGACCAGGGGCAGTTGTTGCTTTAGGGGGGCAAATTAAGACAATCAAATAGGTGCAATGAAAGAAGAAGACGATACTTCAAAAATTGTTTGATTTCTTACCTTGAATGCCTGGCCAGCTCCTGACAGCAACAGAATGAGGTGCTGTCCATGTCTATGACGACAGACAACACAGATGGCTGTTTTTCAGAGCGTAGTGTGACGACAGCAAAGGACACCAGACCGGCTAATACTTACGGACAGAGCTCCACTTCTAGGTAATTTTCTGTTGAGTTATCAAGGAAAAAGGACTCCACAACTGATGAGCAGCAGGGGAGGAGAAAAATCAAGATAGAACATTTGATCTTCCTTTAATTGACTGGGTAAAAACTTGTTATTAACCTCACTGGCTTCTATTATAGAGTAAAAGGACAATTCAAAGATATTTCATAGAAAGTCATTTCAAGTTTATGTTTAGCCAATTTATATAAAAATGATGGAAGAAAACTTTGAAATCAAGAACCAGACCCTTGCTAACCTGGCAGCTGGCTTGTTATCATCCCTACCTTTGATTAAACCAAGAGGGGGGGTCCAATTTAATGGGAACTGTTAACGAGGCCAAATATGTGGGCCTAATTAACCAGAAATCAAACTTACTTAAGGTTAATTAGGTAGAATTGTTATTACTCAACCTCGTCCTTGGGTTTAATTGCTGTGTCGCAGTCATAATGATAATATAATCACTAATTTGGCCTCATAAACAGATCTAATCCTTCATCTGGCCAACCTCGTAGAACTGCGTAGAATATTGAAAGTTTTTATTTTTCATATTTGAAGTGGTCTGGTATTGCATCATAGCATGCAAGGAATCAGAAGGGAAGACTAAGTTTGAGAAATCATCTTCAATAGTAATAATCTTCAATAATCAGACCCTCCCTAAATCTGTCTCTGACATGTATGTTTATGACGTGGATGTTAGCAAGCAGTTTGCATTGGTGCATTTCTGGGGTGCTACTTTGGATGACTGACAATGCGTCCTAAAAGCTCTCCACTCATTTTCCTTCCGAATGGGTGCCTCTGACTGACATAAAAACGTCACAATTGGTGCTTGTATTTTGGTTTAAAACCACAGGAATGCAACATTGTTTATATATTTTGGAATCAATTCCTTGAACAGATTATGATTATTATATGATAAATATGTAACAAAGCACACTTTTGTAAAAGTAGCATAAAAACAACAAGCCTGGCCCACCTTCATAATCCCAGAGGCCAGGGAAAGGCTGGCTAGGAGGACCCGGCGGAGCGGCAGGGTTATTAAAGAAGGGCCCGGAAACCTCCATCTTGAGCCCTCCATTACCGGGGGAGAAAGTGATCCTGATGGGGTCATGATTCACAGGATCGCTGTCCCACGTGTGCTTGATCAAAAACTGCATTTGGGCTAGACAAAACAGAACAATAAATTAAATTGGTTTTTCCTTTTACACGGCACACAAATGCCTGACTGCCAAAATGCAGCAGTCAAATTTTGAGCTCATAACCTTAAACTCGAGAGCTGGTAAGAGAGAGCTAAGTGCAGACAGATCCCTTTAATTAGATTTATGATCCTACCCTGATCCAGAGAACAGAAAGGCTTTGAATGTTGTCATCTTGGTCTGTGTACAATTCATATAATTATGAGGGGGGAAAAACACGAGACTCATTTAAACATGAGACCTGATTTGATTAATGGCTAAGAGTTAATGACAAAACTCATTCACTGAAATAGGTGTGCCGAAACAGAGACAAATCTAGATATGCAGAGTAAATTCTTTAGAGCACATTCCCAGGGAAGCATTTATGTAAATTGCTTATTACTCATTATTCAATTTTGACAGATGCAATGGCTTGATATACTTTCAGGACATACTCAGATAGGCGGAATAAACACTCAGGGGGTTAGAATATAGTATACATTTAAAAAAATAAATTAAAAAAAATAATGGACGGGTTTTCCTGTTACTACATACATTTTAGGGCATATTTTATTTGAAATGTTTTAAACTTCGAGATTTTTTTTAAAAAATATATATTTTGTCTTGGCTCACTGTATTTTCATCAAATTAGATTTGGTAAGCTTTTTGTGACTGTAATACCTGCAATATAAACACTTCCTTAATCATCGTGAAATCATTGCTAACGCCACAAACAGCAGGTTTGAGCGAACAGGTACGTTACTATCTGACAAATGAAAAATGAAATCATTAGCATCATGCATTTCTACAGAAAACTACATGTATAAAACTTATACCGAAACTACAAGTTTGGGCTGCAATACCCTATTTCGCTGAAGCCTCTTCGTACAGACCGGAACCTTCCACACTTCCCTGTTGCACGAACGGAACCACATCCGTGGTGCACATCTTCCTCGCTATTGGTTGTTCCCTGTTTGTTTTGAACCACAGGGCGGAACATGGGGGGGGTAAAGAAAATATTGGGTTTTTCTTCGTTAAAATCTGACCAAAAATACATTTTGTAGAAGAGGCATGTTTTTCGCTTTTTGTTTTGGTTTCACTGGCGATATTGTTTAGTGTGCTAGTCTATTTTAGCTCTACAACTATTAAAGCTATGGCTAATCTTAGCTTTGCCATGTAACTACAGTAACCGAAGCTAGCTACTTGACCAAGTACTTGCGGTTCTTTATTCGTCTTGAATGTTTTTTTCCCCTTCCATTTATTTATTTATTTATTTATTTTGTCTGAAATCTGTTCAGTTAAGACTGCAACAATTTGCTCTTGGTAAAGATAAACTGCGTTTTAACGCTAATTATGATTTGTGAGGGGAATTTATAAGCATTGATTTGACCTTTATTGTCTTTGGATTAAGCATTTATTAACGATGGAGGTGGTACCGGAGCGTTTGGCTGATAAAGGTAACAGCAAATTGATTCTTTTAATTCAAACTAGGGAGGTTTTCTACGTTAGAGCCAATGAGTGTAAGCCCTAATGAGCTAATAACCTCTATCAGACGCCACAGGACATTTCTGAATGGCTTCCAAATTAGTAATATACTGTTTAAAATTTAGCTCTTCGTGTTTGGCAAAATTATCGCTTTTTCCTTTCTTTTTTTTTTTACCGTTTTTAATTATATCAATAGATTTATTATGTAGATTTTAATAAATTATGGTTTAAATAATAACAAACCTTTGATCCAGTTTGCATTTTTGTTATGTTTTGTTTGCTTAGATTCTCCTGTCAGTCAGGGTCAGTATGGACACCAAACGAACTCCAGATCATTCCAGGTACAAAGACATCTATTTTCTGACTGTTTATTCACTCACTAGATTTCATCTCACTTGTTATTACTTAAGCCAACTTTTACCTATTAATAATCCATTTCTTTAACCCAGCAATATTTGTTAGGTTTTTTTTTCTCTTTTTTTTGCAACATGTATGAAATGGTCTTACTTCACCATACATGCTTTAACTCATCAGGATGAAGAAGCAAAGCTGATGTTACCCTCAGCCCTGAACAGAGAGAGGTAAGTGCTATAAAATGCTCTTAGCTGACACCGTATTGTATTTGTGTCTGTGTTCTGGGCAGAACCAAATTTCTGCTGACTCAAGTGGATCAGAGATCAAATAATTAGCTTGTTTTTCCCAAACCACATTTTTTCTTTTGTCTCTTTCACAGCGTAATGGCTCCTCTGATAGCAGAGTATGACCGACATATGGATCAAATGACCGAACAGATGGAGAAATATGAGGTGAGTGAGACGCTCAAATTCAGCTTTATTAAATTTGTGAAAGTGAAGAGTATAAAACAGACGTTTGACAGGTGATAGCATCGGGATATTTTGACCTTGTACTGCAGTTGTTGAGGAGGAATATTACAAATGTGAGAATCAGAATCTAAAAATGATTCTTTTTATCTGTTTGTGTCTAATCAACAGACGCAGATGGCAGCCTTCAAAAAGAAGGTGGAAGAGGTTGTCATGGAGAACGAAAGGTAGACACACTACTGGAGTTAACAAATGGTTAAAATACAGTATATATTGTCCTTGGTAAACACTAAGAGTAATTACGGAATAATATTTTGTTGCAAAATTACAATCTCTGCATTTCTAATTAAATCAGTTTCATATTTAATTGCATATTTTAACTCCAAATCTTTTCCAGTCTCTATGCAAAGCTGCAGTATGTTCTAAGTGAGCTTAATGACCAAGATGCAGCTTCAGGGGTGGAGGGAAGCTCAGTGGAGGATGAGAAGGTCATCGTCAGAAACCTCCAGGAACAGATCCAGCTGCACAAACAGGTCTGTCCATATTTTATAATTAACACCAGCATTCTAAATGAAAGTGGTTGCTTTCTTCCTGGTACATAGATTAGAAAATCCTATAGCAGAAGTGATTGGATTGAGCGCATTTTTGCATTTCTGTGTCGGTTCTTGCACTTGCAAGAGCTCTTTATTCATTCTGAACATATGTAGCCCATGTTTAATAAAAAGCATGGAGGGAGAGGAAAATCCTTCTACACCCTCGTGTACATTTTTCTGTTGTCAGGACAAGCTGCAGGCAATGGAGTTGTGGCAGTTAGCAGTCCAAGAGTTGGATCTCCTCAAGCAGAACATCTCTGATGGAAAAGTCCTTGAAGCTGATAGGCAGCAGCTCCAGGTTGTCAACTCCTCCCTCCTAAACCGTTAAAAGCAGACAATCTTATCTTCACTAGGTGGAGCCATTGCGACACAAATTTTCTGCATTAATGCATACTGTTCACTGTCTTGTTTTCTTTGTATACATTTATTTATTTGCTTACTTATTTATCTAATTGAAGGATCAGCTTGTTCAGTCCCAACAGCATTTAAAGCAACTTCAAGTGGCCAGTCAGAAACTGGAAATGGTAAGAGGAATTTAATTAATGTCTTGTTGGACACAATCTGTCTGTTACATCGATTGTGATAATATTTATTCATATACAACCACATATGTGGTCTCAAATTGATTCTTACATGGGACAAACACTGAGGAGAGAGTAACACTATATTCCTCAAATACATTATTAACAACAAAACAAGCAATCACCTTTCCCACCCCAACTTGTTACACAGCAGCCTTTTCAAGTCACTGGACGTGGCAACAACTGATACTTACCATTAAATGGCTGTTAGGTGTTCTGAACGCCACAGAATGTTTTGAAAGGAGGTGTTTTTTGTGATAATGCCGCACAAATGGTAATCTTGTCTCTCTTGCCATACACAGACCAAACAGCAGTTACTGACGGTGGTGACAGAGCAGAGCGCAGAGTTGGAGATGCTACAAAACCAGCTCAGGTATGTAAGCCCCTCAGAGATTCAAAGTGGCTGCTGTTATTCATTGTTTTGTCCACATCGACACATTCTTTGTGGTTTCAGGTTTAATCAGGGTTTAAATATAAAGATGGAAATCTGGATTCACGGTCACACTTGAAGCTTGTCAGTGGTTATTAGTATTATCAGCATTATTCATCACAACATATACAAATATGAAAGTGTTGCGACTGCTTTAACTTTAATTCAAATGGCTGTCAGGGATGATTGCCAAGTTTCAGGGCTTCTCCTTTTTTTCTTGCTGATGTCAATTCTGTTGCCGTCTGTCTGGCATTCGTAGGTATTCCAAGGCTGAGCAGAAGACGGCTGTGGTCAAGTTGGAAGACATGATAAAACTGCAAAAGAAAGCCCAAGACCAGATGAAGAGACTGGTAAGAGACATGATAGAGATGGAACAATGTGTAAAATATAACAGAAATGTGGATCGGAACTGTTTTTTTTCGTTTTACTGTTTGAAAGTATTTAGTCAGTCTGGTTTGGTTTGTTTGCACTTTTGATTGTTCAGGAAGAAGATGTAGCTGAGGCCCGGGGCCAAAAAGATGCAGCTGACAGACGGCACCAGCATCTCCAGGATATCGTGTCCCAGTTAGAGTCTAGGTGAACACACACTACTCTTTCTTCATTATTAACTTATAACATAATAATGTTATGTTATTTATTTGAAAACATTAGTGTAGTATAATGGCTCAAGTCTAGAATCTTTCCTCAGCATTTTCTGTTCTTTACTGCAGATTAATAGTTGCATCTAAAGATGCAGATGAAGCTCGCAGAGAGAAAGCCGTGGCCGAGAACCTGATGGAGGAACTCCGGAGACGTTGTAGCAGTTTGGAGAAGGAGAAATGTGAAGCCCTGGAGAAACTCAAAGAGAGCATTGAGGCAGTTACTATCGCAAAAATGCAGAAAACCCAGGTTATCCCACTTTTCTCTGTTTCTGTCTTCAGATACCTCATCGCCTCTTCCAATTTTTGTTTCTTTCACTTTCATAAGTTGTTGTGAAGCCTCCAAACAAGCTGCAAGTGTTAAAGGGCAGCCTAAAATAGTTGCAAATCGCTGATTGGTCAGAGAGATGTGTCATCCCTGCATCACTCCTCAGCTCTCAGATGGCCTGAAATGGTTTTGACATACTTGATCCTAAATGTACATGCTCACCACAGATTCGGTTTAGTTTTTGTTTTCTTAAAACAAAGGAGTTGAAAAGTGCCTTCTGCCCCTCTACATAGCCTTCTTTTTTTTCTTTTTTTTAACCCATGGATATATCTTCTAATTCTGCTCCCTCAGGCATTGTTAAGAGAGAAGCAGGGAGCAGAGGCCCTGGAGAAAACACAGGAGTGCTGCAGTCAGTTGATCCGTGAAACCCCAGTTCGCATCCGAAAGGAGGTGGGTGACTCAACGAGCAGAAATTACACCTGGCTGGAAATATCAACGTTTTCTACCAAATACCCTCTGTGCAATGAGTTCATTTTGATCCAAAGCTACTTAGATCTGCTTTGATATGCATTTTGGCCCTTGAGTTCTGACTTAGGAGTGGCAGTGCAATTTCTAACTGTATTGTGCTAGTAAACCTAATAAAAACCCTCCTCCGGCTTAGATCGCTCAGTTAATCAAGGCTTTTTCGCCCAAACCCTTCACTCTTTAATCCTTTTAATCAAACTAAGGATTACTGTGGTGCTGACTGCTAACTTACCCTCTCTCTGGCCTTCAAGGATGTTTTTTTTTAAAAAAAGAAAAAACCTTTTCTAATCTTGAACCTGGCATGTAATTTTCTCACCGATGTTAAGGGGGGTGAAGCTGACATCAAAGACTCAGTATGTTTTTATGTAGTACTCCCTTAAACCCGTTTTTTTATTGAGATAAGCGTGTAATTAAGAGTTAATCCCCAAACTGCACTCAAGACCTCAAATGTACCTGAGAGCTTACTACTCTACGGGTGATAAACTTTTTTTTATATTTTTTCTTACCTTGTTTTTGTGACAAATCAATTTTTACAAGTCTTTTTAAGTCTTCCCCAGCACTATTTTAAGAATAGCCCTCCGTTTTCATTTAATGGCAACGGTTTATGTGATGCCATTAGTGGACAGGTGGATTGTGCACCTTCATTTTTGTGAGATCACCTGTTAGAAGGAAGCAAACAAATTTAAAACCTTTACGTGGAACCCTGCAGTCATTGCCGGTTTAAAATGTCTGACTGTGTTTCTTACCAGGTGGAAAGTATTCACAAGCAGTTCAACAGTAAGATCAGCACAATGAACGAAGAGCTGTGTGCCTTGCAGTTGGTAAGGATCGAGACCGTTAAGGGCAAATGAGAAGTGAATATTCCTAACGTAAATAAAAGCAATTCCTGGCAGTTTAAAAATCAGCTATTCACGTTGTTCAAGGTTTATTGTATCCAAGTAAAGTCGAGAAAAAATCAATTAGACCAAAAGAACAATTAGACCATCACACATTGAATTTTTTTTTATAGTCCCACTCTTGTCTCTTTTTTCTGTAGGAATGTGCAACAAAACAGTCTCTGATTGACAGAACAGTGCGAGAGAGAAACGCTATAGAGGCCGAGCTTGCCAAGGTGTCTGTGAATCCCAGTGAAGAAGCTGGTTTAAATTTCTCCCCACATATTTTGCTCTCTGTGAGTTCTGGCATTGTCTTTATCATTCCTGTGGTGTTTTGTTTTAGGTGTGTAAAGAACACAGTGCAGAGCCAGAGCTAAGAAAGATTGATGCCCTTCACCAAAGGTGTCTGAATGCAGAGAGAATAAAGGACGACATGAGTGCTGCTTTACAGAGCGCCCAGAGCAAACTAAAAAAATCGGAGCTGGAGTAAGTGGTTTTTCATAGATTTAGGTCCCTGGTCTTCACCAGCTTGCACAGACTGTACTTGTGATGAGTGTGACCATGAGCTTTTCTGTTCTAGTGTAGGTTGGCTACTTTTTTGTGAGGTAGATGACTGCATGAAAACAGGAAAGGGTGTTGGTGTTATCAGAGCTGTGTGCGTAACCTTACTAAAAAGGAAAAAATGTGTTTCAGAGCCACAGTAATGCACTGTGGTGCAGGGAGTAAAGAAAAATCAAAGCAAAAGAGAATAACCACACATTTGTAAAAATGTTGACATTGATAATTTAAGAAGAATTCAACAATTACTCATTCTTCTTTTGTTTTCTTATTTGTAGCTACTGTGAGGAGCTGTCAGGGTGTCGGGATGAAATCCAGCAGTTGCGGCGCTCTCTGGCTACAGCCCAGGGCGAATGTAGCAGTGTCAGCGAGCAGCGTCTCAAGCTGCAGCAGGAGATCCTACAGCTCCGCAAGGAGATGGACGACCTGCGCAAGGTCACAGTGGTGGACCAAAAGAAGGCTGAATTGCAGGTGGGTCATTTTTCTCCTCCTCTAGCGTACCATAATTACAGAAGGATCTATAAAAAGTCCATAAAAACATCATTAAAGTTAAAAATGTTTCTTAGAAATAATTTTCTGATTTATGTCCATTAGTTATAGGTATCTAGACTTTTTAAAGTATTTTTTTAATTGTCACCTAAAATTCCGAGAGTTGTTTTCTTTTATCTTTGACTGCATTGTATACATTTAGGCTGCAAATTTACTACATTTATTCACATAACCTTTTCATTTGGCTGTACCAGGTTTCAAAAATAAAGCAAGAGTACAGCCTGAAGGAGAAGTTACTGGAAGCACGGGTAGAAGAGTTGGAGGAATACAGCCGGAGCTCCAATGGCGATCTGACACGGCTGCTGGCCGCTCAGCAAAAATGTATCCAGCGTTTGAAAGAGGAGTCCAAGAACGCAGTTCAATGTTTTGAGACAAATGTGACAAAACTCGAGTAAGAGCTTTCAATCTAACCAAAGAATCAAGGCTACAACTCACGTGATGAGAAATGTTCTTCTGTAATGTGAAACAGTACTTTTCAAGCGTTTAACCACCATTGTGCCATTATACTTACCGTAAGTCTCATAGGGGGCAGTAGTTGTAATTCCTTTTATTGACACTATTCTATGTTATATCTATGTATACTAAATATTAGTTGATGAGGCTGATTTGGAAAGACTGTTTATTTACAATAAATATTAAAAACAGCTCCAACCTATATTCAAATCTAAAACTTCCAAAATCATATTTAAAGAGAGGAAGTTTTCATAAAAAAATGTAAAAAGCACATCTGATTTGCCAATGATGACATATTTATCTTTTTTCGCAGCTTCCACCACAGTGAGAATGCAGTAATTTCTATTGTGCCCCAAATAGCTGCGTTGCCTTTCAACTCTTTCGTTTTAACATCTGTTTCAGGGCAGAGCTGAATCGACAGAAGCAGCATTCACTGAAGTTGGGGATGCAGATTGAATCAGACTGTAAAATCATTGCAGAGGTTTGTTTACAGGCAGATGCACATTCAGCAAAGACGCATCTACAAACAGCAATGTTCACATCACAAGTCCTGACGGTGGAAAAACCTTTAACAAGTCACCTAAATAATTTCAGCAGGATGTCAGTATACAGTATAATTCTGCACAGTTATCTCAACATTTTCACTTGTAAGTTTAAGAAGCATTAAAGAAGGATAACTAATGATTAGCCATGTTTGTTATCTAACAAATGAGTGATATTTAATAATGTCCATATTCACGGTTACAGCGTATTTATAATGTAGAGAGATCAGCTGGAATATCGCATTCCATGTCTCATTATCTTCAAAATAATAAATGCATGAATTGCAGTGATTCTCCAATCTTTATGTGAATAATTTTCTTTTTTTACAGTATAAACAGTACATTGAAGAATATAGAGAGAAGACAAATCGTCTACAGAGACGACTGACGGAAACTGAAGAAAAGGTATTTACTTTTACTGAACAGCTTTAACTGATATTAGCCATTTGTTGAAATAAAGCAGAACTAAATCCTCTTATCTAATACATCTTCTCTGTTTCTGTTGCATTTCTTTCAACAGCTGAATTTAATGAGAACACGCTGACAGACTATCATGGTGCTGCAGAAAACCACTGAGCAGGATAACCACCAATAAGAATGAAAATAGTTTCATGTACATTACATAGTTTTGCAGCTGTTGTGTTTTTTTCCCCCCTTCTTTTCCTGTGTTTATATGATGGTGCTGCATCAACATTCTAGCCTCACAAGGTGCTCAAGTTTTGTGGAATGTATTTGTAATGATATGTTTTATCACTTTTTTTTTTTTTTTTTTTTCAAAAATCCATGTAAACCTGTCATTTTCAGTATTTAATACATTGACCGCTTTGCCCCCCACGCCCCAAGGAGGTTTAGCATGTGACGACGCCGTTCCATCGTTACGACGCGTTGCATTTCGGGAGAAAACTTTGTTGCTAGGAGACCGAAAAACTCTTGGTACGTTATAAAATGATCGGGCTTTAAACTTAGTTTCATGAAAATTACGTGACTGATAAGTAAAGATTAGGATGTGAATTTAGAAGAAATATTAGGACCCGTTTTCATTTGTACGACGCAGTAATACAGTTAAGTTTACCGTAAATACCGATGACTTTAGTGGATTGGTACTTTATTTTATGCAGCGTACATACTTAAGTGGAATGTAGATTTTTGTATTGACAGGCGTTTTGCCTGCTAATGATAATATACTTAAAATCTGAGCTAGGAAATAGCTATTCGATCAATCAGGTAAAAACTACAATTTAAAGCAGTTTCATTAGGGAGATGCTTAAATATAACAAACGTTTTTTAAACCAGTTTTAGAGAACACTAAAGACGAAGACGGTTTTGAAATAACATTTTAATTATGTATTTCAACATTAGATGGGTAAAATTTCCAATTGGAGCCATCATTTAAACGTACAATGCAACAACGTGTTCCTTTAATTGTCCGGAACTTTGAGCACGATGCGAACTGTTCCGAGGAAGCACTTCAGTAATACTCAGCTCCACTTTTCTACTCAAGAATCCATCAACGAGTAACTGTTGTATAGAGGCAATACAGAACAATCTTTTGAAATGTGACGTGACTTGGGTTAATATCCCTAAAAGGATGAATATATTGTTATTGTTGACACCCCACACACACACACACTTCTGTTATAGCCTATAATATTGTCATTAATGCTCTCCAGTGCTCGTCGCTACAACATCTACTGAGATGTCTAAAGACATGACAGCAGGTATGTCATTGTTTACCATAAATTTGAACTTATTTATCAATTTGTATCCCTTTTTTTCAAGCTAAAAAAACTGGATTTTTGAATAGTTTGATTAAATCTGAATAGTAAGCTGAAGGTTTAGGTGATATTCTGTTCCAGATCCACTCCACAAGTCCTCTGGTCCTCAGAGAGCCGCCCTCACCCCCACGCCTCCAGTCCATCATCCAGACACTCAGGTCAGATTTGTCACAGTATGAAAACGGGCATTTTACTTCAACCACAAAGGGAAAGATCTGAAGATGTTGCACCATTTTAGGCTGAATCTAAGAGGCATATGATATGGAAACCCAGTCCAGAGCTTGTAAGGTTACGTGAGCGGGCCTATTTTCCTGGCCGGTACACCAAGTCATCAGAATCTCCACAAAAACTGAGGAACTACAAACAATTGCCTGTCAACTTGCCTCCACTGCAGTTGAAAAATAAGGTCCATGGAGCAAAAATTAAGCATTATTTTAAGTGCACTTTGGACGATTGGCATAAAAAAATAATCTCTTTGTTTCTGGTTCGCTCCACAGATGTCACAGGGTGTAGTGTCCATACCTGGATGTCCCACAAGCCCTGATTCCACCATGGTTGATGGACACAGTGACTCTCAGCTCAGAGGTCCGACATTTCCATTCCATATTTGGAAATTAGACCCCTGAAATAATATTTGGTCACAGCAGTCTTTTTTGTTTTGTTTTGGTGTTTTTTTTTAAAAAAGGCTACTTTAGCCATAGTGGTATTTTTTACTTCAGTTCAGATAGTAGATTTGAGACTGTGCACAGGGATTAAAAGAGATTTCTAACATTTTTATAGAACTTTATTAATTAGTACAATTATGAGCTGCCTTTACTTGAAACATGATTGAATCAATACATATTGGGTCTTTATAATCTCGAAAGATTACAAAAGATCGCAGAAGTGCCTGAAGCGACAGATCTCTCCTGTCATTCCAAAACCTCCACTGCAATTCATGAAGACACAAGTAAGACTCTATAAAGCACTAAAAAAGAGAGTTAAACATGAGAGTTTTGCGGTTCTAAAGATTTTCATGAGGATACGTCTTGTTCTTCCCTGTTAGCCACACAGGCGTCATAACCAATCGGCCGTGTCCCTTCGTCCTCTGAACTCTACAAGCCAGGTCAGTGGCCAACATGTTTGAAAAGAGAATTGGTGTAAAGACTTGCAGGGTGATTTATTGCATTAATAAAAGACAGACAAGCAAAAAATTATTTGAAAAAAAATCTGTCACAAAACTGAACTAAAAGCAACACTGAGACTCCCCAGCTTTTGTTACACTAATGTTTCTCTACTTCCTCATAGAACTTGGTATCAACTCCTAATTTTTCCGAATGGCTGTTTTCTCTAATGAGGGACTGGGAAGGGAGCAGAAGACATGATCTGGGCCCTTTTCAAGACAGTTTGGTGCATAGTAGAGACAAATACTTAATAGTCAGTGAGGAAATGGTCGTGTTGATGTGTGATGAGCCAGTGTATATGACCCTGGAATGCTGGGAAAGGCTGTGTCGCATCCTGCCAAAGATCATTCGCATTCCTTTCTTTGCCCACTTCAAAAAGAGGTGGCCATTCTCTATCTGGCGCTCCAAGGTCCGTTCCAAGAAGTTCAACTTGGCAAAGAACTTCCTAAAAGAGCAGCTGTTTACTCTCAATCAGGTAGCACAAATATGATATAATATATCATAAGAGTGAATGCAATCAATACCTTTAAGGAGAGATGCTATTTTGACTGTTATCCGTACCATTTCTGTGTGTCCTTCAGTGCCTTAGACCTGCACTGGCAGACATCTGGAAAATGTGTTCTCAGATCAGTGACACAGGTTTATGTCACATTGAGCAAATACACACGTACACCCTGTGGGATTTCCAGGACATCCAGGTCAAACAACTCCAAAAGGTACCGATTGCTGTTCATAGAAAAATAAAATCTGGGCTAGTAGGGTGCACTTTGGTACAAATATGAATTGAAGAAGTGATCAAAAAAAGATGATAACCAAAATGTTTCTTTCTTATTACATCCTAAAATGTGTGAAATTGTTGCACGGCCATGCAGTGTACTTTGTTGTGCTTTCATGTGAATATATTCATATATTCATCATTTCTTATTACTGTTGTCAGACACTAACTGACCTGAAAAAGTTTCAAGACCTGGTGAAAGAGCTGAC
The DNA here is from genome assembly GCA_016586285.1 of Arothron firmamentum. Taxonomy (NCBI): domain Eukaryota; kingdom Metazoa; phylum Chordata; class Actinopteri; order Tetraodontiformes; family Tetraodontidae; genus Arothron; species Arothron firmamentum. The sequence continues at coordinate 47,982 of BJFM01002002.1, read as the reverse complement.
AATTTGTGCCTGCCGCAACTATTTATCACCACCAACACAACCAGAAAACTCACGTGTGTACATAGTGACCACATGGAACGGCTGGTGATTACAGACGTACACAGGCAGATTCAATTTGATGACGGTCTGTTGTGTTTGTGACAGTTGAACAGATGAAAGTACAATGTCTAGCACGAATCAAGAAGTCTTTCCATTTTAACCGTGTGAGCTGGTAAGTTTTTCTTTTTTTTTAAATCATTTTGTTGATATTATTCATTGAACAACTGTACCATATCAATATGGTCCACAGTAGTTATATGAATAATGAAATTACAAGTAGCTCTGTGTGTAACTGATATTTATGAGGGCTGTCATGACTCAACAGATATTGGGTGTGAGAATGGTTACGTAGCAAACAAACATTTGTAGTCCTAAGGAGAATGATTGTAATACATGTTTTAATAAATCCATCACTTCTTTCTCCCGTAGCTTCATCCGTCTGGTGGATTATCTGGTCACCAGCACCTTCCACCAAATGGTGGTGAAGGCAGTGGCCCACATGCTGTCTGTGCTGCAGCAGCAGCGTTGTCAAAGCCCCAGCCAGAGCCGGAGTCCGTCTGACCCCGCAGAGGTCAGCAGAACTGCAGGTCACGCTGAAATCGCTGTCGATCACACACACACCAGGAGTCAGTTTCAACAATTGTTCAATTTTGCTTGGTGTTTTTCTTTAAGTCCCTCATGGCAGAAACCTCAGGTGATCCGTCAATGTTCACCACTCAGCTCGTTTTGGAAACAAAAGCATTGACCTATGACCCCTCTGAGGACAACTTTCAGGTCAGCATTCAAATTGTTAACGATTGCTTGTTTTGTAGCCGTTCTTGTATTGCATACATATAATCAGTTGGTTATCTGTACAGGAAAGCTTTTCAGAGATCTTTGGCCAGATGAAACAAACTGTGATGGCAGTCGGTACACTCACCGAAGACCCAGACTTTAACTTCATCACAGAGTTCAAAGAGGACAGGGTAGGAAAGTTCAATTCTACAGCGTTGCATTGTGATGTGGCTGTTAATAGATAAAAATATTGTGTGTGTCTGTGTGTTTAGACCCTGAGATACAAAGACACTGATGCTTCTAATCTGGAATGCATCTTGTCCAGCGATGAGCACCTTCAGAGTCTGCTTCACAGCATTAAGGTCTGTCTGAATGCCGCGTTGGCTCATTGAAATGATTTTGTTTGATCATTACAGCAAAGGTGGAAACGGCTGATTTGTGTTTACCTTCAGGCATCACTACACTCTGCCTTCCACACAGCGAGAGTGTACTCACACACTCTGGAGCGTTTTCGTCTCTTCTTCAAAGAGAACGAGGGTCTTGATCTGGATTTATTGCAGCAACAGGATCATGGTAGATCCAGCACGACTGTGCTACTTTACAGTAAATGTGATGTTGATGCTTCTGTTCTTTCACACAGATTTGACCTTTTTTGAAAAATCACTTGAGATGTTCAGCAGGGAGCAGAAGGAGGCTCAGGCCATTCAGCAGAGCACACATTTGGGCTTACTGCTGGTGGATAAAAAAGGCTTCAAAGACAAGTTTGAGTCTTCGCTGCGTTCCTGTCTGGAGGTGATGCTTATTTGTGATCAGAGATTTTACTGGCTGACATGTTTGTGTGTTCAGAGAAAAACATTTTAAACACAACTAAATATGGACGTAGGTCATCGATGAGATGCTTGCTCAGCTGGCCAGGAGGAGCCTGGAGGTTGTCTCCACTGAAGTTTATGAGGCACACTTTCAACTCAAAGCTCTTCCTTCTTCTACGACCCTTGAGTTGGGAAACTACCTCTCCTTCCTGGATGAAATAAAAGATAGGGTGAAGCTCCTTTGTTGTTTATTCCTACAAAACCAACAAAGCAAAGATATTTTCTACACTGGCTTCTGTAGGGAGTTGCTAACCTTTTCTGCTCTTCTTTTATTCTCTCTATCTCAATAGGTGGTGGTTTTTGAAAAGGAGAAAGAAGAGGTTTCTCAGTTGTACAAGCTGATTAACAAGTACTCAGTTCCCATCTCCTCAGAGGATCAGATTACCTTTACCCAACTGGAACCATCCATGAACCTGCTGCGTTCCCTCGTTTGTGACGCTCTGTCCGTCAGAGATTCCACTGTGGAGGAATTCCTCACCTCTCTGAACAGAGATGTAACCGACCTGAGCTGCAAACTGGAGAAACTGAAGCCCAAACTGCTGGTAAACTAAATATTGGATTTTTTTTTTATTTTTTTTTGTAAATAATGATTTTTTTTTTTTACGTCTTCTTTCATATACAGGATCCACAGTTCCTTGACATCAATTCAGATATTCTACAAGTGTGTCTTCTTCTTGGTGACATTCGGATCTCCATTGATGAGCTGCAAGACCTGGCTTTGACTTACACCTCCTACCAGAAGAAATTTAAGGTGTTTCAATGCAATAATAATAATAACGTCAATAACATATCTATAATATAACTCCTACAAAACTCACAGCCATAGGGAAGTGGTTATTAAATGTAAACGGGCATAGTTGTCTCTGTATCGCCGCTGTAAGTCATGATTTACTATCATTCTTCTCCCAGCAGAAACTGGAACATGCTTCCTGCATAAGAAATAAACACTAAATGGATAGTTTAGAATAAATCATTTTTATTTTCCCGCCCTTCACATTTGTTAAAATACACTAATTTACATGAATTGTGGCAATAATTTCCAAGTTGCTCCTTCCAGAAACAGGCCAGTGAACAGAATTCTGATCACTTTCTACTTTCTGATGACTAAAGTTGGAGGTAACCACGTTCGCAATCCTGGAGGAGTTAAAGGTGGAGCTGAGACTCAAGCTGCTGCTTTGGGAATCTGTGCAAGAATGGGACTCCTCACAAAATGGATGGAGAAAGGTGAGATGCATTTGTTATGAGCCAAGCATTAAATTTGACAGCATCTTCTGGTTTTGGTTGTGACCTTGCCTTCTCAGAGCAAACTTCAACAACTGGACGTAGATCAGATCCGCTCACAGATCATGAAATATGACAAATACATCAATCAGCTGGAGGAGGGTTTGCCAAAGAACTCTGTGGTGTCCAGCCTTAAAGACAAAATGGAAGTCATGAGACACATGGTGGGCAGTTGTACATCTCATCTCATATCATTTAAAAATGCATTTCTGAATCCATTTATCCTCTGTTGATTAAGCTCCCTGTGATCATTGATCTGCGTCGCCTATGTGTCGACCAAGAGTCCTGGAAGATTCTGGAGGCTGTAATTGGAACCTCCCTGGATGTGGAGACGCTGACCCTTTCCTTTCTGGAGGAAGCTGATATCATCTCTCACGCCACTAAGATTCAGGAGGTAACAAACCAACTCAGCAAAACCAACCTTTGACCATTTCCACCAAAGAAATCCTCCTCATCAAAGCTGAAAGTGAAGCAGGACATTGAGGCTGTTAAGACGTCTGCTTCAAACATGTTGAGCTGTGTACTTCACAGATAGAATTTGCACGTTTACGGTTTTTCTTTTTTCTACCTTTTTTACTCTTCCCTACATGTTTCTCTTATTTTGCTGGAACAATAGAAATGTCACCACTACAGGACAAATAAAGGATTATCTTATCTTATCTTATCTTACTACTCTACTTATAGAGTAGTGAATCTTGTGTGATGCCTTGTTGACCATTTGTTAAGGTATGGTTCTTTTACTTATGTCTTCAGTGAGACCTCTAGTAAAACAAACCTGTAACACTTAAAAACATCTGAAAAGAAACATAATTCTCTTTTGTAAGTTTTAGACCTTTGTAAGTTTGTGTGTACAGTGGCATGCAAACATTTCATACGTAAGTGACAACCTTTGTTTGACTTTGATTATGACCTTCATAAATGAAAAGAAAACCTCTCCTGTTTCCAGACCACAGACCTCACAAAAGAACCTCTCCACACCCTGCACGTTAGAAAGGACCGATAAGGTTAAAAAAAATAAATAAAAAAAAGGATGTCTACATTTGGGTTTTTTATGGTTTCAGTTGTCTTTTGTGGTGTCATAGACCTTCACAATGTGAATTATCTTATTAGCACAATATTTACAAATTGCCAGAAATGTACAGAGACTGGAGGAGCAGTAAAGATTCATATGTAGCATTTTGCATAGGACTGTTTAAGTTGTACTGACTAAGTGATCCATATAGGTCCAATTCTGCTTTCTCAAAGATGTCTTCATCTTCATCATTTCAGAGATATTATAGAGCCGCACCTCTGTGTTTTAATTAACTTACAGAAAAATATTTAAGAAACCATTCAGCTTCTTCTGACCTCTGCTGCCCATATTTTCCAGGATGAGTGAATCACATGTGGAAGGAGCTGGCTGTTTTTAGGGAGCATCTTCTCTGGCCCAGACATAAAAAGACAGCTGCTTGCTGAGTCCAAGATGTTCATAAAAGTAGACGAGCCCTGGAAAGAGATCGTATTAAAGGTCAATAAGATGCCCCACACATCTCAAATAGCCACACATCTGGTAGGAGTCCATGCAGCACTGATGGGAAGACACATGCAGACACACACACACACACACAAATCTGCACATGTAATGAGCCAAATCAATATACACTATTAAATAGAGTCTATTTAATACACGTCTATTGAGGACTTTTGGGGATAATAATGCTTTTTTAGATGAGATACAAAACGGACTGGAAAACTAGCTGGAATCTAAGTGTCATTTTTTTCGAGGTGTGCACATTCTTTGTTACTTCTGATAACAAAATGTTAAATGTCTTGGTGCCTTTTTAAATTTTCTTTTAAACTCTCTTCCCTGCCAGCATAAAGTGATAAACCATATGATAAATGACATGATAATATTCTCTTCTGTTGGGCACCATTGATGAGTTGCTAATGGTTTCAGACAGGAAGCCTCCAGGCAACAGAAACACTGGGGCCAGTCTGTGGTCTCTCCTTAACTGTTAAAACTTTAGAAACTATACTTACTGAAATACACACGTCATTACCTAAACCAGAAGAAAACATGCTCATAGCTCCCGTTCATTGTCAAGATATGATTTTCTGTTATAACTCATGCAACAATGTCACAGTTTTCAATACCTGGAAGTCATCACATTTTCTGAGAGGAGGTGGCATTATCTAGAATTCTGAAAGCAATGTGGAGGTGTGATGCCTGAGCCATCAGTGATGAGCAGGTGAGGTTGGGAGATGAATGGGGTTTTTAAATAATGATATAGGGAAAGGGTGAATTATTGATTGATCATATTGACAATGGGTTGCATCACAATGCAGAATTCCCTGGAAATTGTACTTATTTCCCTAACCAAGAGAATCTTTGAATGCTCTCTTTCAGAGCAGTTTGTTTTGTAATTAGTGGCCAAAATTTTATTTTTAAAAGTGTGTGTGTGTGTGTGTGTGTGTGTGTGTGTGTGTGTGTGTGTGTGTGTGTGTGTGTGTGTGTGTGTGTGTGTGTGTGTGTGTGTGTGTGTGTGTGTCCGTCCACTAGGTGGTGCTGTCCCCCTTCATATGATGGTGCAGGGGCCTACATACGACCACTTTGCTGCTCTTCAGGAATTTAAAGTTTAAAGTTGTGTAAAAAGTAGTGTAATATAAATCCCACTATTTCGGTAACATTCTGGAAAAACAAAAAAATCCGATTTCTAATTTAAAGCCTGTGTACAACTTATGTTCCAGAGGCTGAAAGCTCTGGCATCATTAGATGATTAGAGATGGTCTGCGTTATCTTCACCACATCACAACTGATGTTCACACGGTCCCAGATCTGGTTTATGTGTTGATACTGGCATAGACTGAGGATTTCCAGATGATTTGAAAAATCTGTCAGTGGCTTCAAGTAATTTATATTTAAATGGCCTCCGTTTCTGATTTTGAATTGAAGTTACTTCACTGGGACCTGAACTTATAGATACTGCTTGTCCACTGGACTGGTTATTGCGACATTTGTAACTAATACAAGAAAACTCTCGAACAGCACAAGAATTATTTTTTTTTTATTCCGTTTATTGAATGTACCTGTAATATGGTGAAGAGGCGTGCATCCGTTATTGTGTGAGGCAGGAGCGCCCTCCAATGGCAAAACTACATACTATGGCATTTATTGAGAAAGGGTATTGAACAATTTCCTAAATATGATGAAAAGTGATCTGACAAACACTGATCTGTTTCGACAGAGCACCAGTGGGGCACCATCCAGTCTGCGCCCGGGCTTGGCTCCACTGCAGGTGTGATGTTATGCACGCCAGACATGCGTTCGTCCACGGTTACGTGGTGAAGGAAGGTAAAGAGGAAATCTTCTTTTTTAAATGGCAGCTCTGGAGGACTATATGAAGGTGAGGGAGAGGTTGGTTAAAGGCGTTTTTTCAGAAAATGTTTTATAGATGTTCGAGGCACGTAAACGTTTAATTAGCCGTTTACTGCTCATAATTACCCTTAATTATTGTTTAGTTGCCGTCGCATGCGAATTTGTCCGTCATTTCTTATTAACAATTTAATATTTTTGTCTGACGCACACTGTTTATTTCATAATCATGTTTCAAAACAGTTAATGGTGCCTAGAGAATCTAAATGACCCCAAAGCAGGAAAGAACTGTTGCTTTACTCGCTGTAGCCACTTGGGGGCAGTATTCTTTAACAGATTGAGCCAGGACACAGAGTTTATGGACAAGGCGCAGATAGAATGTTAGAAAATCACTCAGTGGACGGTCAAGATGGCAGGAGTTGACGGAAAATATGATCATAATTGCAACTGTGTTTTGTGGTGTCGTAATTCCATGAATTATATGAGTCCGTACTCTTGTACCGACCAACAAACAGTTTAATTCCTCGTTGTATGTTTGTAAGAGGTGCTTTTTGAGTGCTAAATTGGTATAATTCCTGCTCTTGAACATTTGAACAACGCCGACCATTATTGATGGCGTCATCACGACGCGATTCCAAATCCAAACAGTACAGGACTGCGCCCCCTTTGGTGGAAAAACGCACCTAACTAAAGTGTCATTTATGAATTGTTTAGTGAATCCCTAAATTATGAATGTTCTTTCATAACAATATAAGACAAAGTACGCATTTTTCAATTCAATTTGAATAATGTCAAAATGTAGAAAATGTAATCACTTTACTCGTAATCACACTGAAACTGGGATTTGTGTTGAGTTGAACAAATGTTGAAAGAGGCACCTACATGACGAGTGAAAGAGACAACCGGGTAAATGTTTTAGATATAACACACAGTATACCACTGTATATGTATAAATATAGTTTTTCAATGTACAAATTGTAATTAAAAAAAACAACAAAACAAAACATGCATATCAAAACAAAGAGCTTGTAAAAACTGATTTCTAAACAAAATAGTACAGTAGTATGATTTAGCTAAAGTTTCTTTATTTTTTTAGGACACAATATTATCACATTTACTAAGAACCCCCTGTCTGATATTAGGTTTGAGTGTATTCCCTATTAATTCTGGAAAAAAATGCTTCATGGTGGAGTCAAAAGTTGTAAATGTCCAATCACAAAAAACAGAAGTTGGCTGACAGACAGAGAAATGGTGCTGTTGTGCAGCATAACATCACACTCGAAGCAGAGCTGAGCACCACGGTGGCACCATGACTGCATTCTTTCAATCCTGTGGGCCCAGTGTGACTTTAGAAGTTGGTGTATATGAAGATTTTGATAAACGCGAACCTAAAGATACTCCTGTGGAGACTGCGCACAAGCCAAGTAGGTACCTGGAGATGCATGAGACCGTAACTGTTTTTATCGGGTTTCATTTGGACCTATCTCCTTCCTAGAGTTGCGGCTTCACTCCGTGGTTCTTCTGAGTTTTGGACTTCTCTGTGTTCTTCAGGGGATTCTGAACATCTGCCTGAGGCTCACTTTGACAACACCGACAGCTAAAGGTAGAAGGTCAAATAATTTGGCCTATTAGATAGATAGATAGATAGATAGATAGATAGATAGATAGATAGATAGATAGATAGATAGATAGATAGATAGATAGATAGATAGATAGAAACTTTATTCATCTCATAAGAAATTCACAATATTTGTTTATTTTGTAGTATTTCTTTTATATGTGTGCATATATAATATTATTTTACTAGTTATTGTCAGCATTATTACATAACAGACGCTTTTCCCTTTTAAGTTATAAATTTGAGGCAAAGTGAAGCTGCGTTACTCGTTCGCTAAATGACAGTTTCCTGTTTCTGATGTTTCCACATGTTTTGTGTTGTGACACTGTGCGTCAACAGATGGGTGTCTCACAACACCCATCTGTCGACACAATGCGTCGACAGATGGCCGTTGTGAGACAGAAGCGAAGCGTTGCCCACAGGACTGGCTGATGTTTGCCTCCAGCTGTTACTACATGTCTGCACAGAGGAGGAGCTGGGACGACAGCCGGCAGTACTGCCTGCAGAACGGCGCTGACCTGGTCATTATCAACAGCACACAGGAGCAGGTCCTTTTCATCAGGAACAACCTTCTAAGACGCATTTTCCCTCACTGAAAGTCGTTTTAAATTCAGCCCTTTACTCTTTATTTTGGGCAGAAATTTCTTTCTGGCTTCACAACGGCAGCATGGGTTGGTATGACTGACAGAGAGGAGGAAGGGAAGTGGCTCTGGGTCGATGGAACACCTGTCAACTTTGAGCGGTGAGATGTTTGGGAAGGGAGGGGAGGATTTGCCTGTGTTTAATGTTTTAAACACCTGGAAAGGTGATTTTAAGTGAATGAACGGTTAACCTTTCTCCTGCTTGTCCCCTCATTCTGCTGCAGGGTTCAGTGGGCCAGGGGGCAGCCTGATGGAGCTTTTGGAGGGGAAGACTGCGGTGAACTCCGTGTAATGTGTGATTTCAAATTCAACATTTATTTCAGTGGCTTAAATGACTTTAAGTGTCACATGAGAATCCAGTGGATCTGTGAGAAGATGCTGTGACAGCTTCGGCCCTGCCCTCAAAAATGGAAATAAAACCAAGGAGAGGTAGAGAATAACGCCCCCGTGTGGTCTGGCTTGGGTAATGATGTCGCAGATCTTTCGTAGTGGTGGTTTACA
>BJFM01002002.1:18375-29718 GCA_016586285.1 Arothron firmamentum | reverse complement strand
ACACACACACACACACACACACCCAACCTTCATCGCTCCTCGATGTTCTTCTTTCAGTCATTACGTGACCAAGTACGAGGGCCTGCCGTCGGGAAAGAGCGTAAGGTTACGCAGGGGCCGGAAGCAGCTGGTTTCCGGCTCCGAGTTCCCGCTTCATCAGGAGAATTCAAACATGTGCAAGAAGGTTTTTGACTCCAGCTGGTAAAAGGTGCGAAATAAGCAGGAACCACAAACCTTTCCAATGGCTGAGTGCTGTCACTCAAAAGCCTTTTTTATTCAGGAACAGTGATCAAAGCTCAGCTTCAAACCATCAACTATTGTATAAAAAAAAGTGGTGAATGGTTTTCTTTTTTTTTTTTTTTCTTACAGCACATGCAGTGTTTACATTCCTGTGACTATTTAAGACACTTTAATTTTGCATTTTGTTGGAAATTAAGGATTCTTGGGTTGTCTTTTTATGGATTTTCTTGTATTTATGCCGGGTGCGCACACACACACACAGACACACACGCACACACACACACACACACAGGACATCTCATTGGAATGACAATAAAACCACTCTCATCAACAGTTACGTAGTTTTTAAATGTAAATATGATTCTGAAGACAACAATTTTCTTTCCTTTTGTTAAGAAATCTTTCTGTCAACAATCCCTTATTTCTCAATTAAATTGGCGCCCTAACATCACTCTTAATGTGAAACAATTTATTAAGAACCATTTTCCTCCATTTATAATTATATCAATAATCCGTCCGTGCTGGTCTGGGTCACACTGATAAGTGAGAATTGTGTCCACTTTGGAAGTTCCAGGGTTTGAGGCAGGAATAGAATCTTAAAATTATGTTTTCCAAACGAACTGAACTTTATTTTTTTTTATTTTTTTTTTACATCTGAAATTGGGTTGAGAATAAATGTGCTGTGGAAACCTGTTGGATTTTGACATGGTTCATCGATGTAGACGAGTCAAAATGGTGAGCTGGAACCTGTTCAGCAGATCTTCCTCACCTAGACACAGCAGTCCGAACAACAGGTGATCAAACTTTAAAATCACATTTATAGGTTGGAAAACAATCCACTTAGTTTTTGTGTGTCTGATTGTTGGTGACGGTTGTCAGAGGACTTTATCCTGACTGTTGTTGACAATCTTCGTTGTAATTGTGCTGAGGCGGAGGACAGGAGCGAGAACCCTCAGAGAACCCGTCAAACTGAAGAAGAAGAAGGCACTTTTTAAACCCCCCAGGTTTAAAAGGTCAGGCCGGGGTTGTGGGCCTTCACCGTGACCTCTGGACGTTGTGGTTCGGTTATGTTTCCCGCACAGTAAACACAGGGAAAACCTGCGTGCTGATGCAGGTGCAGCAGCCAGTCCTGCGTGGCAGCTGTGACATCAGAGCCTCTGCTGGCATCTGAATACTGGGCCTTAATGGAGATCCTTCAGCACCCACTGAGAGCAGCTGGGGCAAAGCGGTGTCTGCCAGTCTGCCGCGTCCACAGCAACCGTGTAAACAGCGCAGCAAACTGTCAGGTTAAACTTAAGCCCTGGCCCGGGTGGTGTTTCAGAAAGCTAACCTCGCATGCTGGCACAGGCCAAAATTGTACTTGTGTTGGCATAAATCTGCTTGATCCCTTTTGACCTCTGCCATTTCTTTTTTCTTTTTCTTTTGTACGCTTCTGCTGGTCACCAGCCGCGGGAATCGGGGGAAATGAGACGTACCTTCGGGTTTTAACAGTGAGCGTCTGTCGTGGGGAAACTGGTCTGAATTCAGGGACGACGCCAGGTTGGGTAGCTTGAATTCTGAATTTATTTGCAAAACAGGAGCAGACCGCAGTCGGTCCACGTCACACTCATTCCAACTCATCCCTCAGATTCATCACGAGCACGGCGCTTACGTCTCCTTTCAACTCATCCTTCTACTTTCTCTCTGTCTTTTCTGATGTGGCTTCCTCACACAGACATAAAATACACAATCTGTACAACATGTAATAATATGTACTTTATATCCTTTTCCATTCATTTCTGGAGCCCTTTCCTTTACATTCATAAATCCACTTTTCTCAGACCATCTCAGCTTTTACTCCTTTTTACAAAATCAAGCTCAGTTTCCAATATTTAATTGAAAGTTTCCTGGAAAGTATGTATATTATTTTAAGGGTTTATTCTATCTTTGGTTATGACTTTGTAGTGCTGGTGGTCTTACCACAGTTCAAAACTTTGGGAAATAGTGCATGAATAATAGATTTTTATTAATATTTTAATGCTTTTAAATGCTAGGTAAATGTGATTTAATGAGTCATCTTAAATAATAACAAAAATATGTGATGCATCTGTTACCTCTGGATAGCTTCCAAATCAAAAATGTACTTTTAAAACTGGTAAGAGGTAGTATATGATGTCTTTGTATTTGCTGGTCATTCATTTGAATTTAAGTCATCTCTAGGCAATGGATATCTAAATTTTTTAAATGACATGTACATTTTTAGCACATAATTTAAAGTGATTTAAACACAGACCATCAATTTACTGCACAGTCAGAAAAATAAAGATCTTTAAATCCACTGTAGGAATTTTTATATCAAATCAGCTTTCAGGGCATTTAATCATCTGCTTTTCACAGCGGCATAAAAACATGTATTTTACAGAATGAAGGCATAATCTGACCTGCAGAGAATTTAAATATTTACATTAATTAAGTATATCACAATGGTGCCACAAAGCCTCTTCAAAAGGAAACAAAGGTTCAGTGTGCAGAAATAGAGTCAGAGGGTCGTCAATTAGTGTGTCCTCGTCCTAAAATCACCTGTGGATGTTTACTGGAAATAAAAAGGAAGAACGAAGCGACTTGAACGGGGGAAATGACGTGTGTATGTGTGTGTGTGTGTGTGTGTGTTAGATTGACACACCCAACACATGCACCGACTGTAGGCTCCCGTCTGCAGCCAAGTAACCTGACTCCCGGTTTTACACTCACAGAATGCTGAAATGCCAAACATAACTCGTCCACGTCCACGTCCACTCACGTCTCATCACACAGACGCGGAAAGCAAACTGGCAGCCGTGCACGACTTTCTTCCCCAAACGTCTCGGATTTGCACGTGTGCGTTTCTTTCTTCTTCTCGTTAAATCACAATGCAAAGACGCAGCCTGACGGAGGACCTGCAGGCGCTTCGGTTCCACCAGAACACACATTAAAGCTGGGAGGCTGTGAGAACTGGGAACGTTTATTTTTGGGCTGAAGCAGAAATTTGACAAAAGCAGGCGGACATTCTGGCGACGTCACTGTTCAGTGTGACAGCAAATACATTTGTCATGGGACGTGTGTCCCCATCCATCCATCCATCCATCCATCCATCCATCCATTCATCCATCCATCATTTGCAATAACTCCATTCTACAGTCTCCGCTTTAGTTTGTTCTGATTTGGAGCTTTTCCTATTTAAACGTCCATCATGGTGACCAAAGTTCCCTCATTTACAGTACTGCTGCTCTCCATCCTTCTTTGTCAGGAATTAAAATCATACATATTGTCCAATTAATATGAAACTTCACAACAGAACTTTGACAATGAGGCGTTTCTCTCCAAGCCGTGAAAAGCTGTGATTTTAGAGTGAGGTTTGTGGCCGAGAGCAAGGACATGTTAATCCCCTCCCTCCTGTTCTGGATGCTCCAAATATAAATGTTTGATGGTCTGATCCATCCATCAACACTGACTCTGACCTTAGCCAGGCAGCAAGCTGAGCAAGGTCAGTTCTATGCCCCTTCTGCCACGTCCTCCATCATCTCATGAAGGATCATGATGAAGGCCAGATGAGATGTTTGGAATAGCTCCGCAGTGTAGCATCCAGCAGGCATCCAGGTCAGTTACACGAACCTCCTCAGCTCATAAAGGCTTCCGTTCAAAACGTCTTTGGAAGAATTTCGGGTCATTCAGGCAACTTGTGGATTCATTTTGGGTTTTTAACTTTGAGTTTCAGGGTCGCGTTCAGCCTGTGAAGTGAGTGGGGTCCCATTCCGCCTCAGCTGGAGTCGACTGCAACGCAGCCTGGAGCCAACTGTGAACAAAGCCACGGTGAGCCAACCCTGCCTCCTGTCTGCGGAACATGTCCGACTGTCCAGCACTATTGTTAGTCCAGGTCAGAAGCCATAATCGCACGCTGAAAACAGCTTGGGTTAAGCTCTTCTTCACCTTTCAGGGTCCTATGACAGTTTGGCAGAACCTCTGTCAGAGTGAGCAAAAGGTTCCTGTCTGTGGCCTTCTTGAATCGCTCACACACCCCAGTGTGCAAACACGGCCACAGAATCCCTCTGACCTCTGCATAGCTAAAGTCTCCACGAAAACACTTTGTGTTCACTGGTGGTTTTTTTCGGGTTGCCACAAACATCACAGGCGATTTCTGGACGCAACCGCTAAGCAAATACCACAGTAAAGGCTTTAAATGCCATTCAGTTTCAAAGCAATCTAGGTAATCGCTGTGGGGAGAGATTTCAGGGCCCCATGAGGCAGAACGTTTTGCTACAGTACCATATTTGGCCACTAGGGGCAGACTGTATCTGCGATCAAATGCAACAACACAACTAAAGTAGGGAAATAATGATTTCATGAAACCCCTTAAAGCTACAAATGTCAAGTTTGCACATTCAGAAAGAAAGATTCAATTCCCAACTAAATTGTGACCTGACAGATTATTGTACCTGCGACACATGTTTGCTTTGTTTCCTTTTGAACAGACACGTTTGTTCAGCTCAAACAGCATTTCAGGAGTTCTAGACAGCAGCAGATCAGAGATATCGACAAAGCAAAATCATGTCAGCCAAATTGTGTAGCTGCATCTTGTTTACTCTGCAAAAGTGCTCTAATATCTCTGTAAAAAAGTAGGCAGCACGTGGGCGTGGGAATAGAACTCGAACTGGGAAGAGAAGACAGGAGAGGGTGAACGGAGGGCGAAAACTTCCCTTTCACTCAGTGAAAGCAGGTTCTTCAGTGGAGGTATCTGTAAGGTGACAGAGCATACATAGAATTATGTTAAACGGGTTGAGAATTTTGAGACAGACGTCCATTTTTCTGGACGGATGTTCTGGCGGGTGAGGAGAAAACGGACTCGATTCAACGCAGTTTACTGCTATGACACACTACTGCGCTTTGTTTACGTAGGAGTGTTGGAGGTCGGCGGTGCTCTCCACCTCCTTCTTCCCGTTTAGGGAAAAACAGAAGGGGAGGGGGCTATAAAAAGTTGACCCCGTCCCGGCCCTGCAGACTCGCGTCCAAGCGAGAGCTGCAGCAGCATCTGATGTCCCCCAGCAGCTGTGCTGTCTCTGCATCAGCACAACAAATACTTTACATTGCCTGACCTTTTCCTCCCGCATCACTATCCCAGCCATGCCCGCACGTCTGCCACGCTGCACACACACACACACACACACACACACACACACACACACACACACATACACAGCTTTTCACACCACATCTCGACCCCATGCTCGGCCTCTGACTGCCACGCACCCAGCTGACATGTATCTGTCGTCCCCATGCAGTTGTATTATTACTCTGACACATAGCTGAGAGTGGACTGTGAATGGTGCCACCGAGTAAGTAAAAGATTACAAGTAAATGTAAACTGACAGAAAAAACATGAAACTTTAATCTCTAAATTCAATGTTTAAAGCCTGATTGCATTTTTATATATGAATTTATGCAGGTACGAGGCCGAACGCCATGACCACCTGCCCAACGCCTGCCCAAAACAGGAAGGCGTGCTGTGGTATCTGGCACCAGGATGTTAGCAGCACATCTCTGAAGTCCCGTAAGCTCCCAAACATCCGCAGAACTTTGCCCGGTCCCTCACACTGCTCCTCACATGCGTCAGTCAACCTGTGAGCCCAGTGGTCCTTCCTTGGACCACCTCTGATAGATCCTGACCTCTGCAGAGCAGGAAACCCCCACAACAGCTGCAGGTTTGAAGATGCTCCTTCCCGCTCATCCAGCCCTCACACTCTGGCCCCTCAAGTGCTCACTCAAGCCCGTTTTCCCTGCTTGTAACACATCAACTCCGAGGATAACATGTTCATATACTGTATACCCCTGGTGCCGTGATAAAAAAGGTAACCAGTGTTGTACATTTCACTTATCAGTGCTCATAATGTGACGCCTGGTCAGTGTAAATGCAGGCACGACTAAAATTGTCTGATAAAACAGATTTTAATGGGTGCATAATATTTCCTTTTTGCAGCGCATGCCTTTGATTTGAGTGCTTTTAAAGAAAGAAGCATGGCCTTAGACTTCTATAACATCACAATCAAGACCATGAGTTCTGTTTTTTAAATCCTACTTCGTGAACTTCCCCAGACAAGGAAGGAACACACCAATGGAGGATAACGTTGATACGTTCCAACACTGATTAAAAATAAGGCGACGCAAGGCATCGCTGACAAAAAGAGCTTCCTGTGACACTTTCCCACACGGAGAACCGCATCAACACACTTGTCTGAACTATCAAAATAGGCGGATGATCGGTAATGCCGAGTAAAGGGAGCTCAGTCTGGACTGCGGTTGAAAATCCAGCCTCCCACCGAGCCCGGTGGAGTCAGACGGCCTGTCTGAAGCTGCTGCATTTCTATTAACACCCGCAGGCCACAGCCACAGTTGCTCTGCTGCTTCACACACTTTTCTCGGACAGAAGTTGTGTAACGGTGTAGGTTCGCATGGCTGAGCGAGAGCTGCGGAACGTAACCACACGTTCAGTTTGATGACTCCCACTCACCAACGTTTAGTACGTTTAGCCACATATCACACACTCATAGCTTGAATCTGAAAAACAAAGAGCTGAAACTTCACCAGTGTAGTTAGCTTAACACTCAAACTCTCAGCTGCATGTTAAAGTTTCGATGTTCTATAGTTATAAACATGCTTTTAATATTGTCCAATCCATTTTTTAAGCAAACCAAAGAACGTGCACAACATGTGGAGTCTTACACGTGTGGCGAGATGTTTCCTTGGTTACCGATGCTCCACTACAAAGCTCATAGTTGTCCCATCAAAGGAGGGCGGGGCGATAATTCTTGGACCTTGTTGTGTTGTGATGCTGATGACGGGCTTCCTGTCAGAGCTCAGCGCGCCTCCTCTGGTGGTCACATGTCCCAGGCCTCCGGGTTGGTGCTGCGGTCCCTGAGGGGCTTCGCTTGTGGCGCTGTAATACGCGCTCTCGCTTCCCGCTGCCGTGATTTCCGGTCGAGGGCTTTTGGGCATTGCCTCCCCTGCTGTTTTGTCAGAGTGATGCTGTTGCTGTGGAAACACCGCCTGCGTGGGCAAAGTCGGCGATGGGATGAAGCCCGGGTAGATCATGTAGGTGGGGGCGTATGCTGCTGGGCTTAACGTCAGAGGGGACACAGACAGAGACACGGGGGTGATGGGGGCCACATGTGCTGCAGCAGGATGAGGCATGGGTACGTCAACATACTGGCCCGTCTCGGGGTCAAATAACCTCCTGGTTGGAGGCTGGATGGGTGTGTCCACCAGGTAATAATGGCCGGTTGTGGGGTCCAAAAGCATTTTGCGTTGGGTTGCTGCGTCTCCAGTAGATGGTGTGGGCGAGACAGGCGGGACAGCAGGAGAGAGACACAACACCTGCTGTTGAGCATGAAAGCCTGCCGTGGCCCCTGGGTGATGGAGCACACCGGGCACAGCTGGGTACTCTATCAGGACGGGGGACGTCTTCCGCTCAGCTGCTGTGAATTGGCGTACATCTGAGTTCACCTCCTGTGGGACGGGTTCAGGGTTCAGCAGCTTGACCCGGCTGGCGCTCCCCAGCCCTGGTATGGTCAGGTAATTCTCCGAATCTGAGCTGGCCTGCGCCACTGAGGGGTGGATGGGACTGATTCTGATTGTTCTCTGCTCCCCCTGGCTGTTCTTCTGGGACTCTATCTTTACTGTCAGAGGAGCTGCGGGTGTGTTGGAGCTCTGTGAAGGCAGCGGCGTCTGTGGAGCAGCGCTGCTGAGCTTCACACATGCCTTCTTCCCAAAGTGAAGACTGCTTCTGTTGCTGAAGGTTTTGCTTTCCTGGGACTGTGTTTCAGACACATCAGTGGTGCTGGGAGGCTCTACATCTGGTGCCCCCTGGTCTTCCGTTGGTGGGCTTGCTTCGGTGCTGGACTGAGGAACCCCGTCCGCTTTGGTTTCCTCCACCTGCTCAGCTCCTCGGTCCTCACTGGCGATGGAGGCGTGGCTGTCTGCGGCTGGCTGCGGAGCGTGAGTTTTCCGCTTCCACTCATTTCTGTCAAAGATGTAGAGCTGCTCCATTGTTTTAACGGCAGCTTGGAGCTTCTCCAAGGCCGCCTGTTTTGGTTCTTTGGGCTCAAACTTCTCCAAGCTGTGTTTTACCAGCTTGCCTTCAGCGTTTGTCTGAACTTCTGGCGGCTTTGGCACAACGTACGGTGACCTGCTTGCCGTGCAGTGCAATGGGGGATTTTCACTTTGTGCTGGCGGACACACATTTCCCGCTTGTTTGTGAGACACCTCGGCCGTGTGTGGTTTGACGTTTGTCTTCACTGACTGACATTTAATGACGATCGGAGGCGGTAGAGCGTGTTTAGCCGGCTCTTTTTCCTCAGGTTTCTCAGCTGCGGTGGTGCATTTACTGTCACTTTTATCCAGAGAAACAAACTGATATGAACTCTTGACCAATTTCCGCACATCTCTGACGTGATATATCGGTGTGTGAAACTTGCATTTAGTGTCTCTTATGTCTCTAACAGTAAAATTTGGCATCTTATCGAAAGAGGAGAGGATGTGGCATTTAGCATCAGCCTCTGCTGGTGACCTGAACGTACCGACACTGTTGTAACTTATTTTAGGGGTTAACAAGTTGGCAATATTCAGTGCGCAGCCTTTATTTTCCTTCACACTTCTCAAACATATTTTAATCTCAGGGGCTTTGCCTCCTTTCTCAGCTTCTCCTCGGCTGAAGGTGTGACCGGGTTGCTGTGACGCAGCAGGTGCATCTGTCACAGGGTCTGCTGCAGAACTTGATAGGTCTTTTGGGAAGCACTTCTTTGAAAGGAGCTGGCAGCTTGGGACAAAGAGCAATTTGGACTGTATGCTGATGGGTTCCAGCTCTTCCTTTGCTGTCTGCGTGTCACTTACAGATAATGCTTGAACTTCCCCAACAGGCTCAGGTTTGTCGTCATTGGATGAATTCAAAGCATTATTTTGTGTGCTGCTAAGCAGCCCTGTTGCCGTTTCAAGCTTTGATTGCTTCCAATCCTCTGGCACTTTGTTTCCTCCTGACTCCTCTGTAGATTCACAGGAACTGCATCTGCTTTGTTGGTCATCAGTCGAATTAAACCCTGACCCCGATTCTGACGTTTGTCTTTGGCAGCCTCTTTCCTGACTCCTTTCTCTCACGCCATCGTGATCTTTGAGTTGAAAGCGTGTGGACAACGCCGGGTATGTTTCACAAAGTTCCCCCCTCTCCAATTTGCGCTCCTGTTCAAACTGCATCTTTTTAGAAATCACATTTTTCAACAAACTTGATGCATAAACGGCTCTTTTGTGTGTGCCCCCTGCGCCGTCCGTGTGATGGTACTGCATGGCGCACCCCGATCTGGCTGACACGATCCCCTTTTTGGAACACTTTGTGCGTTTGCCGAGTTCAGGCTCGTCAACGTTACATCGCACATTCAACGTGACTCCACGTTGCGCTGTCTGAACAGTGTCTTTCATTTCAGAAGAGGAAGACTGCTGAGAAATTGTTGCCTTGTGTAGTGCGTACATTTTGTTTTGAGTAGCTTTCACACCGTACCTTTTACCGCCCACAGTATTCTTCATTTGTGAAGCTTCGCTCGAAGTTTTGTGCGCAATTACGCGCCGCTCTTCACCCCGCGATATGTTTTCATAGTTCCAGTCCATGTAAGATGACCATTTATTTAATCCATATTCCGACAGAGAGGACTCGCTAGAGGTGCTAAGATTAATGGCATCAAAGTATGGACATGCCAAGCTGCGGAAAGATTTGGCGGTTAAATTACGCACCTCCTTATCCGCGTCGTCCAGCTCACTTATGGAACTGGACGCTCCACTGGAATACTCATTAATATCTTTCCGTCTTAATTTGGTTGCCAGGTGCTGACGGCCCGGAGCAGGAATGAAGTACTCGGCTCTGTCACGGAACGGCTCTGCTATGGCGCCAGAGCTCACAAGAGCGCAGTGGCTCCTGTCTCCAACGTCTTTTGTGTAGTGTTGCGCGGCGCCATGAGCGACGCTGACAGGCTCATTCATCGCCCTGGAGGATGCTGTAATTGATAAGAGAATCTCCCCCACATTAGCAAACCTGCTTTTGTCCTCGCTCTCGTCCGAGCTCGCACATTTTTCCGACTCGCACAGATCACTGTCCTCCTGCTCGGTGCTGACTGCTGCACCGAGACGAGGCTGCAGCTTCGCTGGGTTGATGCCTTCCAGTATCAAAGTCCCTTCCTGCGTTTCATCGCTCTCAAAAGACGCGTAATCCACAAAGGAAAACACCAGATTGTTGTCTTCGAAGTCCCAGCAGGTGCCTCGTCCCTGGTCGCAATCTAGGTCGTCGTCGAGTTCGGTGGGCTGGATTTCGTGCGTGGTGATATAGTGAGGTTCGTTTTCAACGGTCTCGTAGCCGCAGTAGTCGGACAGAACCGCGCTGGCCCCATCGTCGGACTCGGTCCTGCTGTTCAGATACATGTCGGTGTAGTGCAGCTCATCACTCCCGCTGCGCCCCGCGTCGCTCTTGTCACTCGGATCCAACTCGGCGCGGCGCCGCTGCGCGTTGCCAGAGTCCGGATCAGGGTTGGGAAGTTTGTTCAGTGTTTCCACAGATGGGTCAGCAGGACCGGTGGGGCGTGCGTCCTCTGGCTGCTCTTCCGAGTCCTCTGGAAGGACTTTCTTCTCCGCTTCATGGTTCTTTTGCTGCGCGCTGTCGTATTGGAAGAGCAGCTGATTTCCTTCGCCGGTGAAAGTTACTTTTACGGTTTTTACGCCGTCTGGTTTCATGTTCAAGTCTGCATAGCTGGACTCATCGCGTTTTCCCAGGGTGTCATGGTCGCCCGGGTTGTCCTTAACCTTGTCTGCGAGCAGCTTCCTGTGAAATCCGGTGACATCTGGGTAGGTGAGAGTTTCCCCCGCTGCTTCCATAAACCTCGCTGTTCTCCGTCTGCTGGTCCGCGCTGACGATGTTATCCCGACACAGGACGGAAAACTCTGCAGAGAGCAGGGGCTCGCTGCGGGAAGGGTGTGTGTGTGTGTGTGTGTGTGTGTGTGTGTGTGTGTGTGTGTGTGTGTGTGTGTGTGTGTGAGAGAGAGAGAGAGAGAGAGGGGGGG
>BJFM01002002.1:0-16470 GCA_016586285.1 Arothron firmamentum | reverse complement strand
ACACACACACACACACACACACAGTGGAAAACCTTGAGGTTTGTGAGTCAGATGATTTAGATTACTGGATCAGACTTTGTGACACAAGAGACATTTCAGGTGTCTAACAGTGTTTTGATTTACTGTAACAAAGTAGCAGCCTTAATAAAACACGACAATATCACAGCAGGATTTTTAGCAATAGAGTTTATTTGTGGATAAAGACATTACCGATAGAATAACATAAAAAGAAGAAGACTGGCCTTTAATGAAAAATCAGTTTGGATTAACGGAGTTTCTTAAGCTTCAGTGTTTATGTCCTTCTCTTTTAACACCTTCCTGTTTGCATTTCGCACAAACCAAAACCAATCCATTTTATAGTCTCCATAAAGTTGTTCAAGCATCCGGAACACTAGAAAAATGTAAAAACCTGGCATTCTCCCTGTCAGAGGTCACCATTAACAAGCATAAACAACCTTGTTTAAGATGCGTTTGCTAAATGTTTATATAAAGAAAGTGAAAGGTATTTCCGTTTATTTAATCACATCTCAGTGGTTGTCTAGAAAGAACCATGATTGCTAAGGTGTCATCTGGGTTCAGCTTCTGCAGCCTAAAAACAGCAGAGCTTGGTGAGAGCTGTCATGAATATGCCAGTAATGGCAGACATGTACGGTCGCTGTCGTCTCTCGCGGGGCATTCGGTTTCACTCCTGCTCATGAAAGGCCAGCACCTTGTTAGGGCCTGCTGGGATAACCAACCATCCCATTGTTTAATGAAGTCAGCTTGAATTAAGATATAACTAGCTTCTTATGTCGAGTTAACCCAGACGACTGACTTTTATTCATAATAACTCTCAGTGTTGCTTCTTGTTGTCAGGAGTCGTCATGGTGATCTGCTCTTCCTTCCTTCCCTGTGGACTACGTGTTGTGGTCCAGCTCCTACATCTTGTTCCCAACTTTGCTTAGGAGCAATAAAGTATAAAATTTGTTGCACCAGCACCAGCATTTCCCCAAACTCTGGCTCATCCGTGTCATCCTAAGACTTCCTGGGATGGAGGACTGAGGTTGAACATGCTTGTGCACGGGCAGCCAACATTTTCACCTCTCTATAGCTGTTAAGTTATCTTCTTTCAACAACAAGCCTACCTGGTAGCATCTTTAGATTCACTTAATGCTTTAATTACAATCCTCAATATTGTTCAGTTGTTTCCTGTCCGAACGTTGGTAAAATATGAAGAACACTGCCCCCATCTGGTTACCGCGAGTAATGCATCCCCACCGGTTCATGCCTGCTGTGTTTGAGTAATAATAATAATAATAATAATAATAATAATAATAATAATAATAATAATAATAATAATAATAATAATAATAATAATAATAATAATAATAATAACAATAAAGTACTTTGTCTTAAACTCATAATTGACACTGCAGCGTTTGAGTGTAAATTCCCTTTAACGCAGCCGTGTGACGCCGCTCTGACGTCGGGACGGACGGAAGTGGCGCAGAGACGCTGTTCCTGGAGCCCCTAATCCTCTCAGATGATGGTGTCTGTCAGATGTCTGTAAACCTGACCACTGCAGCCGACACGCCTTCGCTGATTCCGCTGTCATCGTGTTATTATTTGGCTTTTGTTGGAGGAGATGGAGGCGGCCCGGAGGAGCGACGGGGACGCACAGGCGCTCCTGAACGAGGTGAGCCTGCTCGGGTCATCTTCAGCAGCGCTGCAGGTCCTCCTTGAAGCTGGTCGAGACTCGAGGTTTCATCAGGATGGAAATGTTTCAGGAAGCCCGAAACCACGTGATGTCATTTTCACCCAATTTGTTGCTCGGCCGTTTGGAGATGGTCGGTTTGACTAATGCATCTGACAATAATGTTAATTAATTTAAAGTCTGCAGTGTGAGTGTGTACATAGAAAACAACATAATGCCATGCAGCCAAAGCACACACTGTACAATCACAGATGATTGACAGATGAGCCCTCTGATGTCATACATTTGTGCCGTCATGTATACACTAAATTATGACCTCATGTCCTTCCTTTGGAGTGAGACGTGTTTTCCTTCTCTCTTTTGAACACGTCACACAGTTCGTGGTTTGCAAGCAGAAGCTGGAGAGTAAGAAAGAAGCCCTCCTGATCCTGTCGAAGGAGCTGGACACGTGTCAGCAGGAGAGGGATCAGTACAAGCTGATGGCCAACCAGCTCCGAGAGCGCCACCAAGCACTCAAGAAGAAGTACAGCGAACTCATTGTAAGCCGAATGTTTGAACAGTCGGTCAGAGAATCTGTTCTGAGCTATTGCTTGTTATTGTTATTGTTTGCACATTTAATTTCTGCTGAGCCCTTTGACCTTTCCGACAGGATGGAGATCCTTCTCTGCCTCCTGAGAAACGCAAACAAGTGTGTTGATTTTAACCTTTTTTTTGTTGCGTTATTTGATCATCATCCGCAATTAGGAGATGCTCTGTGAAGCTTTGTTGACTCGGCTGATGTTTCATTCAGGTTAATTTGGCCCAGCTGCTGAGAGACTGCAGAGACAAGAACAGCCAGCTCTCCGAGGAGGTGAAGGAACTGAAACAACGACTGCTCGAGGTTCAGGGCGACAACAAGGTACCGGCGCCACATCCCAACACCTCAGACACGGCTGCTGTGGCGTTTTAACCCAGCGCGCTCCGCTGGTCTCCACAGCTTCTTCGCATGACCATCACCAAGCAGAGAGTCGGGGATGAAGAGGTGGGCGCGCGACACTTTCCCGCGCACGAACGCGAAGATCTGGTCCAACAGTTGGAGCGAGCCCGGGAGCAGGTGAGAACGTGCGCGCGTGCGGCTTCCGGCAGCAGTTGCAGCCCAGCTGATGTGGTTTGTGGCGTTGCAGAGCGAGATTCTGGAGCACAGCGTGAAGTCGCTCACGGATGAGCTCCAGGACGTCTGTGCCGAGCGCGACGTCTTTCAGCAGAAGGCTCACCGCCTCAACGTGGAGATGAACCACATCGTGGGCAACGACGACGCCCGGATTTTAGACGTGGATGCTCTCTGCATGGAGAACAGGTCTGCCGAACAAATGTGTTTGTCAGGACCGTGAAAGGATTCGAACGCTAAATCGGATTAATTAGGGTGGCTGTGGATTAATCACCATCGAAATATGTGCCCCATAAATTCCAATTTTCTCTGTTTGTTCTTGTTGGAATTAAGAAATAGATCATAAAAGGCAGATATGCATCCTTTCAAATGGATATTACAGCAGCTCTTGAAGCCCAGACTGTTAGTGTGATCTTTTGTCACGTGTGTGTGTAACCTTTTAAAAATCAGAGTAAAATCTGCGGAAGCTTATTCACGGCGCTGATGTTTGTCATCTTTCAGATATTTGCATCAACAGTTCAACCAGCTCCAAGAAGAAGTCCTCTTACTCAAATCAAATATAGTCAAATACAAGGTAGTTGGACATTTTTTTAAATTTCCAACACAGCAGGAGTTGGTTTTACTGGTATTTTGAGAGAAGGCTCTGTCTCCTGGGGTGCTGAGACTCCCTCTTTGCTGCTTTCAGAGTGCCCTGGAGTGTAGGAAAAACGCCAAGACCTTTCTGAAGCCCAACAGCAGCGCGCTGACGGGGGTTCTCTCCACTAAACAAGGTCAGGTTTAATGACCGTTTCCATTTGTGCGTCAGCATCTCAGTGTTTCATGTGTGCAGTGAAGGAACTGTTACAGTCAGAAGAGAATGGCTGCAGCCTGCCGGTGACCCCGCAGTCCATCTCGGACCTGAAGTCTCTGGCCACGGCCCTGCTGGAAACCATCCACGAGAAGAACATGGTCATCCAGCACCAACGGCAGATCAACAAGTAAGGCGCCTCCGGTGCTGCGTGACACCTTCAGCCTCCAGAGCAAAGCAAACACGGTTGGCTACGTTTCCTTTCAGGATTCTTGGAAATCGAGTTGCAGAGCTGGAGAAGAAATTTCAAACCCTTGAAATGTCAGGATTGTGGAGTCTGCCCGGTAAGAATTAACACCATAGTACCCGTCTTCCTGGAACCTGGGGTGCACGTGTGCTTGTGGGTTTAATCCCTTATGCTTTCTTCTTCTGTCCTTTTGCTTCTTGCTCCGTGGAGGCCTCACTTACAATGTTTCAATGGGAATAAATGGAAGTATGTTAACTTCACTAGAACTTTAATTTTCATTCCTTGTCTGTCCAGATTATCACATCTCTTCTGTTAATCTGGTGAATGACCATCTCTGCATTATTTTTAAGTGACATTATTATGATTTTTGAAATGATTTATCGCTGCTAAGACGTTGCGCTTCAGGACCATAACTTTACATATGGTTCCATTTTATTCCATCATGTTCAAGAGAGTGTTAAAGATGCCTTCTCTTTTATAAACAGTTATTTTGGGGGGGTGGGTGTAATAGGAGGAAAAGATGCAGTCATCTTGAACGTGCAGCAGGATGAGCCCTCAGAGTCGTCTGGACTGAAAAGTGAATATTCAGCAGGTGGGTCTGCTTCTGTGTGTCTTTGCGCGCTCGTCGTTATTTTTTTTAGATTTCATTTCTTCTGTCCTGCCAGCTGATGAAGGGGTCATTGGTGCAGACCCTGAGCAGAGCCCCACAGAAGTCCAACACCACCAAAGGTCATCGCCAGCTGTGTCAGGAGGTCATGAAGAAGCTCCATCACCGAAGCCCTGGAGGGAGGAGCCAGAGGAGCTACACGAGGAGGACGAGGAGCGTCAGGAAGGTGCTCAGTCGCCGAGCTCCCTGAGTTTAGCAGCTGCGACAAGTCACCGATCCGCGCACGAGGAGCGAGGGAGCGAGAGCGCCCCCCCGGCTGGAAGCGCAAACTGTCCGTCAGCCGCCTGCTGCAAACGGCGAACTTTAGAGCCAGACGGAACGGACCAACCCCCCGAAGACGCAGGAGACCCAGGAGATCAGGAGGGTGAGAAGGGTGGCAAAAGAGAGGAAAGCTCCAATGGCGGCCTGTCCTTGCTGGCTGCAGGTTCGCTCCGAGAGCAGGTGGAGGCGGAGCCAAGTCAGGAGGCGGAGCCTTCAGGTGAGACGTGTCAGAGGGAAACTAAAGGGATGAATTTTAGAGTTTATTAAATGATGCTTGTTTGTTGTGAGAGATGGAAGAGAGGGAAAGATTGGCCACTAGTTCAGAGTTATTTTACACTGTAACTGTTTGCGGCCTTAAAGGATTGGTGGAGGCGATAATGGCTGCGTGGATCAATAAGGATCCATCAAGGGACTTTATTTAAACCTGAGAAAGCGCTCATAGCTCTGTAGCTATTGCATTTTAACTTTAACAAATCCATTTTGAGTGAATAGCGGAGCAGAAGACTGATTAAATATCCACCTGTTACCGTCAGAGCCTGGAGTGAAGCCTGAGAGAGCTGTGTTTGTTCTGTTTGACCAAACATGAAAATGGTGACACTGCTGTGGAATATGACCGCTACATACACGGGCAACGATTCCAACCAGAAAAGAAACGACCCTCTGAATACTCCTCAGCAGAAAAATGAAGACAGGAGAAGGTGCTTCACTCCAGAGGGACACTGACTGATTCAGGGTTTCTTTCTTGCAGCAATAATGTCACAATTCAGAAGAATTCATCGCAGATTCTGTCAGATGAAACCTATTTTCCTTTATCTTCTACCTCTGAAGAAACCATATGTGTCATCCATTGATCAACAGCAGCGAGCAGGACAGAATTACACAGCCTGCATTCTCGATAAGTCGTTAAATGAGGTGTGTTGTAGGCGATGGCACAGCCGCTGTGGCTCAATAGCATCACTGTCTGCAGAACTATAGAAGTCACAGGGCATTAGACCCTGAGCGGCCATGAAAACAAGTTTTATTACCACCCTCGAGCTCTGCTGAACGACTTGAACACCAAAAGGTTTTTGTTTCGTCACTCAAATGTTCAGAGGATTGTAGCGATGTTTACTCACCCTGTGCTTAAAGTACCTCCGTCTCAGCTGTTCATGTTTTGCATGACAATTACTGTATTTTTAGAAGTCAAACACATTTTTCATTAGTTCATCCTGCACCAAATAGACCTCATTTAAAAAAAACAAAAAGTTGTACATTCATCAGTTATGACACAATGAAGGCACAACATATTTTTTTATTGCTCTCAGTGTAGGTGTGTGGAAGTGCCGTGTGTGTGTGTGTGTGTTTAATGTGTACAGTGATTGATTGATTTATGCAAAATAAATCATTTTAAACTTTATTCATACATGTGTTTGTTAACCAGAGATCAGAAATACATCCTGATCTGTGAATATGAAGTCAGAAGAGCTGCAGATTTTAGCTGCGAGTTAATCTTCTCATTCATGCTTTTTATGGGATGTGATCAGGACATCGATTACTACTGTGTCACATCAGAAAATGGTGAATCATTGACTACAATTCAGCTTTATTTATACAGCATCTGTTACAATCAAGATTGTACAGACGCCCAGAGCCTGACAGCCAAACACGGAGCAGCAGCCGGATACAAAGGTTGAATTTACTTCCACAACAAATCAATGGAAGATAATTCGCTTTTGATCCTTTCTGTAAACTCCTTGTAGTGGGCGTTCCACAGGTCAGGAGAGGAGATTCCAATAACGCAGCAGGCGAGCCTCCGTCCTGCGTTCCCGTGCAGAAGGCTCCCGGCGTCTCCGCCCTGGCCCAGGTCATCTCTCTTTTCGTGGACCACCACTGCTCTTCCGAGCGCAGACATCCCTCCGAAGAGCGTCGCCTTGGATCCTATCAGCGCATTGATCTTTCCTTCCTGCGGCTCAAAGTTCCCGAAGTCTCCAGGGTGGTTGGGGTGGTCTTCATTTTTCGGATTGTAGTGGCCACCGGTGGAGCCGCATCCCTGGCTCAGGTCTCCGTACTGATGGATGTGGACGGCTGTGGGCTCGACGTCGGTGAGAAAGCCACCAAACTGAAGGAGGACCACGAGTCCATCCTGGGGGTGCTCCTGCTTGAAGAGCACGTGACCGTGCACTTTGGGCAGATCCTCTGGCAGCGAGGTGCTGGGTCTCATGTTGCAGGCCGCGTACAGGCTGCCATTGTTCTGAGAGGCCTCCGGCGGAGCTGGAGGGTTACCGAGAGCTGAGCCGCCATCTTGACAAGCAGCCAGCAGAAGCAGCCGCGCTGCCAACACAATCAGCGACCTGAAACACAGTTGGTCCAAGTTAGAAGCTTTGACTTTCAAAAACGCTTCACGAGGAGCGGATGTTCGGGATGCACCGATGCTGACAGACATCACAACAAACTCATCGCTTGTCTGCTTCCGACACGCAGCAGAGTAATTCTGTAAAGCTGAAACACGCCATCTTAATCAGGAAACAATGATGTAAGAAATAAGCTGCAAAGCTTATACAGGTGCATTCCTGATTAAATCCCTGCAAAATTAAAAAAAAAAAAACCCTCACAGAAAACAGTATTAATGACTCAAACAAGTCATGGTCATGCAGAATAACTGTTACATAAAGATATAAACGTTATAATATATATGTATATATGGGAAATTATGTTTTTAATTCATTTGGGTTGTGTTGGCGGGATTTTTCAGTCTTAGCTCGATGGAAGAACTGAGAAGGCACCTGCCTGCATGTTCGTGTCAAAAAGTGAGGCAGAGTACCAGAGGTCGTCTTTTTTTCAAAAATGTCGCCCAGAATTTATTGGAGAAAAATACATCCAAATGGAATCAGGAGAATAAAAAGTACAAGGCAAAACGTAGCGGCGTAGCGCCTGTTGTTCCATCCCTCGAGGACACGGAGCACTGAGGCTCCAGATAACGTAGGACTCAAGAGGTCGAGCTGACAGAGGCCTAACAGATCTGTACGCCATACATTGTTGTTCAAACTTTGTGTGAGCTGTCAGCTCTTTCAGCTGATGTTTTACGAACATAATGGACACATTATTGTTGAGATCTCAGCAGAAGTTGCTACTGTGCATAATGACTCAGCAGCTGTCAGCTGTTTTCGACAGTGACCTGATATGAAGTTTTTATGCTTAAGCAAAACAAAAGCACATGCTTACGCAGCTATGGCGATTACATTCGGTTGCAGGAGATAAATACACGAGGAGTCATGGGCTTATCGTATGAGGAGAAACAAGATAAGTCATAGGATGTTTGTGAGCAAACTAAATCATTACACATGGCCTAAATTATTAGTTAATTAAGTCATAACCTTCGACAACTCAGGGTCAGCTCACGGTCATAGCATCAAATTTTTTATCTCTACAGTTGCTAAGTTAAATATCATGGATAACAAAGACTGTGTGAATACTATCTCAACATGCATAAATTTAAAAGACAATCTTAATGGATAAAAGTAAATGTAAATAAACATGGTACAGTCTATAAGACTTCCTTTAGTTATTTATTTGTTCTAAAACTTTTTTTGGGTGTCATTGGGTTTTTTAAAAGGGGTCTAGAGGTAAAATTAATTGTTAATATTATTGTTGTTGTTGCTAAAAAAAAAAAAGGAATAATTTAATAAAATATTAAAAGTGACGGAGTAACAACTCAGAACATTCATGTTTCCATCTAAAATAGTCTTTTTGTCTCACATCAAACCGTGTTATGCCCTGATATTCTTCAAATAAATCGCAAATAATTGCGGAATAAAAGTTGAAAAAGAAAAGAAAACAGAAAGACCGCACTCACCCGTGCAGACGCATGGCCAACCAGATGGACTTTCAGTCTGGATCAATCCGACCGCTGCTCGCTGTTCTGACCCGTCCAATGAGACGTGAAGGTCTGGGCGGTGGGAGGTGATTTCCGAGGGTGGAGCAGCTCTGCAAACACAGCATCGGCATATTTAACTTGCGAGACATTCTAATGTTTGTTTGATATTTTAGTGACTGTTGTGTAAGAAAAACTGTTTGTTTGATATTTTAGTGACTGTTTTGAAAGAAAAGCTGAAAAAAAGGAACCTGCCTTCCATGGAGTAAATAAATAAATAACTTTTAAAAGAGCAACAGCTTTTTCCTGTTTGAAAACATTTGTGACGCTTTTCACATAGGGAGACTGTTTCTATGTTATTTATCGTCTTTGTTTAATCTAAAGTCATGACTTTTAAGTCACTTTGTGATAATTACAGCACAGTCAGTTAATTACTTTTAATATTTTCCAAGAAAATGAAAACGACAGTTCGTCTTCCAGACCACTAGATGGTGGTAAATTCTCGCTGTACCATAAATTTGAAAGGTGAAAAACTCAAGCATAGGAAGCTGGAGGTCTGGTTGTTCTTCATTGCCCGGTAGAATTCATTTCCCCTTCTTAGAATAAAGACGGACTGTATTATCCCCAGATATGTCCAAAAGGCATCGTTTAGATCTGGGCGATGACTACTCCAGTAAGAAGAGGTCTGATGGGTAGGTGAAGATTGAAAGTTTACGTCTGTTTCAACCATTATATGCTAGCTAACTGATGCTAGCTCATTTTGGCTAACAGCCACGGAGGATGTATGGGAAGAGTCGAGCTATTGCACACACTTCTGTTCGCGCAGCTTTTGGCTTGACCCTCATTCCTCAGCAAAACATAAATATATACGAGTTGGTAATATTGCGGTCGATAATATCACTGTGCTATTTCAGTTGCTGGTGCGGTGCTTGCTAACCAACAAAACGTGTAGTTATCTTCGCCGCACGGGCACGTGTGTGTAGCTAACGGTAAGCAAACAAGATGCTAACGAATGTTATTGTTAGCTCAAGCTGATTGTGTTTTTGGTCAATGGATATAAATTAGCTAGCGATAACTCGGGTTAAAGGGTAAACAATTAATTCAATATTTAAAAGCAACCCCACTTTCACGTGATCTTGTATGATTCTGTAGCATGTTTTGCTAAACGCGGTCCCGCCGTTTCGATAAAATCGTACACACAGTTCATTTTCCGCTGCCCCTGTCGTAAACCCTAAATATAACAGTGAAACACGCAGTTTCAGTGAGATTTTTTTCCCTTTTTATTCGGTTTGTTACATTGTGCGCCGGTACAGTCCAATAAATAATCGTGGTATGACTCCGTCTCCGGGCCGTGGACGTATTCCTGTTAATCATTGTTCATGTTGCAGTGCTGAAGAATTAAAGTCCGAGATTATGAACACGGGAACGCGTTATATTTCAGTGTTTTGTTGCAAGTGTTTATTTTCTAGCCATTTTGACAAAATACGTGGCCTGAAGGTAAATTAAAGTAGTTGAACATTGGGAGATTTACTGCTGTGCTGGTTCTAAAAGGTATAAATTGCCACTCAGCGTCATGAATAATGTTGATTGATTGAGTCATCATTCTGCAATTATGATCATTTATCCTCAGTCAATGCACAAAATGTTCAATGTTGCACCCCACTACCATGTTTATTGCTAACTGCATTAAACTATCCAGAAGTATAGTATTGTCTTGTTTCATTCTTTATACGCCTTTATTTCAATGTTTCTGTTTCTCTTTTCTTAGACGTGACAGAGACAGAGACCGGGACAGAGACCGCGAGGACCGCTCCAGAGACAGGGACCGGGATCGGGACAGAGACAGGGATAGGGACAGGGACCGAGACCGGGACAGAGACCGAGACACAAAGCCTTCTGGTGGCCCAGTGAACAGCACACCAATCATACCAATTATGCCCGTTCTCAAGCAGATGACTGTGCACCAGCAGATCAACCCGTTCACCAACCTGCCACACACACCTCGCTACTACGAGATCCTGAAGAAGCGGTTGCAGCTTCCTGTGTGGGAATATAAGGAGAGCTTCACTGACATCATCACACGTCATCAGACATTTGTCCTGGTTGGAGAAACTGGTTCTGGGAAGACGACGCAGGTCTGAATAATAATTTTCCACTTCTGGTAGACACTAAAAGCTCTGGTAGTGCATCCTGAAGTGCTTAAAGGTTTAACTGTTACTGTTCAACATGTTGGCTGTGTTGTATGTGGCAGTTTCATTGTTTCCATTGTGAGAAAAAAAACAGGTCAAGTCCAGATAAGGAACTTGGCTTTATATAGTGCAGTTTGTGGTAGTGAGGCTTGTTTTGTGAAATCAGAAGGAAATAATGACGGTTTTATTTTGGGGATTGTTGTGTAATTTACAGCACCATTACAGAAACATGGCTACATTTCATTTTTCTATCGTCATACTCATGCTACAGGCTTCCTTTTATTTATTTTCCAGATCCCACAGTGGTGTGTGGACATGGTGAGGGGCTTGCCGGGTCCAAAGCGTGCTGTTGCTTGTACTCAGCCCAGGAGAGTCGCGGCCATGAGTGTGGCTCAAAGGGTGGCGGATGAAATGGATGTGATGCTTGGACAAGAAGTGGGCTACTCCATTCGATTTGAGGACTGTAGCTCTGCCAAGACAATTCTGAAGTAGGCGAAAATTTCAAAAAGAATAATAACAATGAGGGGAAATTTCAAGCTAATGTGCTCCTTATGTGATTTGTTCAGGTACATGACAGATGGTATGTTACTGAGAGAAGCTATGAACGACCCACTTTTGGAAAGATATGGGGTCATAATTCTGGACGAGGCCCACGAGCGAACTCTGGCTACAGACATCCTGATGGGGGTGCTGAAGGAGGTGGTCCGTCAAAGATCAGATCTTAAGGTACCTTTAGCATACCTTCACCATATTGGTGGGTAAATGTAACCAATGAATTACAGCAGTTTTCTTCAATGTGCAGATAATCGTCATGAGCGCTACACTAGATGCTGGGAAGTTCCAGGTGTACTTCGACAACTGCCCCCTCCTGACTATTCCCGGCCGCACGCACCCTGTGGAGATCTTCTACACCCCCGAACCAGAAAGAGACTACCTAGAGGCAGCCATACGTACGGTCATACAGATCCACATGTGCGAGGAAGAGGAAGGCGACGTCCTCCTCTTTCTCACTGGACAGGAGGTAAGAGTGTTGCTGGTCTCCCTGCGACATAGGTCTCCGGGCATGGCTTCCTGCAGCTGGAGCGTAAACTTGTTTCTCTCAGCACCTGATGTGAAATCTAAATTTGATCTGTCAGGAAATCGATGAGGCCTGCAAACGGATCAAACGGGAAGTGGATGACCTCGGACCTGAAGTAGGAGACATCAAAATCATTCCTTTGTATTCCACATTGCCACCACAGCAGCAGCAGAGAATCTTTGAAGCGCCTCCTCCACGGAAACCCAATGGTGCAATAGGAAGAAAGGTACGTGTGCAGGAATGAAAGTGTGTGTTTACCTGTGTACGGCCTCTGGTCTGATGTGCGATCGCTGGATTTCTGACAGCCGCTTTATTCCTCCTCAGGTTGTGGTTTCAACAAACATTGCTGAGACTTCGCTGACAATTGACGGCGTGGTGTTTGTCATCGATCCCGGATTTGCCAAACAGAAAGTAGGCAAACATGAAGTCATGCTGTGTGTTTGTGTGTTGTGGTACGCTTCCAGCTCAGATATTTCCACTCAAGGCCATCTTCAACCTTGTCTCCAGGTTTACAACCCACGTATCCGGGTGGAGTCGCTGCTGGTCACGGCCATCAGCAAAGCTTCTGCCCAGCAGAGGGCGGGGCGAGCCGGCAGGACACGTCCAGGGAAGTGTTTCCGCCTTTATACAGAGAAGGCTTACAAAACCGAGATGCAGGCAAGTGAAAGACTCCACGTGTTATGTGGCGCGTTCTGCTGAACATTCACGATTGCTCCGTGCTGTTTATTAACCTTTGTAAACGTTCTCTCTCCAGGATAACACGTACCCCGAAATCCTTCGGTCTAACTTGGGGTCTGTAGTGCTGCAGCTGAAAAAGCTGGGTATCGATGATCTTGTGCATTTTGACTTCATGGATCCCCCAGGTGAGTTAGTCTCCAAAAACGTGATTATTCAAACATTTACTTTACTTTCCTTAATTTCCCTGAGGGAGTCTTCCCAAGGGATTAATAAAGTTCATCCTTATCCTTATCCTTATCCTTACTTTACACGCTCTGACCTTTTGGCCCCCCCCTCCTCTCTCTGCAGCTCCCGAGACTCTGATGAGAGCCCTGGAGCTGTTGAATTACCTGGCAGCTCTCAATGACGACGGCGACCTGACGGAGTTGGGCTCCATGATGGCAGAGTTCCCCCTGGACCCACAGCTAGCGAAAATGGTCATTGCCAGCTGCGAGTTCAACTGCTCTAATGAGATTCTTTCCATTACTGCCATGCTGTCAGGTAATGCCCAGGACTGGGCTAACATCTACCTTGACTACTGTGGCCCGAGTATTTTGGGGTTCATAACAGGAATCATCGCTATGAAACGCTGTACTGTTGACTTTGGTGCTTTGGAAGTACATTTTGATTTTAAATTCCTGTATTTATCTTTATTACGCAGATCCAATCCCAGCCTGTTTACTCCACCAGTTTAGTTTAAAGGCCATTGCCATCAGCCTTGGGGTTTTATGTAGATGATGTAGTTGCTATTATTGTCATCATTTGTACTGGATGAATTGTGTTTGGGTCTCTCAGGCTTTTATTGCCTTGGTGTTGATAGTGGAGAGGGCAGGCACCACTTAAATTCCACAATCTATTGCATTATTTTTCTGCCTATTTGAATATTACAAAACCGGTCGAATCACATTATTGATACCAGCTTAAATATCTTGGTTATTCTGCAGGTATATTTTTGATCTATTGCAGGGCTAAGGTTAGATTTGCTAAATTTGTAAAGCTAAAATATGTCTGGTGTGCCTAACACTGCAGTGTTGTGACAACTCTTGTTTTCCAGATGTGCTTAAATGACACTCCCCTTTACCAGATAATAGCCTTTACAGTTGGGAATGACCATGAGAAAAGACTGCAGCCCCTCTTTGATAGAGCTTGTGGTCCTGCCCTGTCCCAGCGCAGTGTCGAGCACCCTAGCATCATAGTCTTTGCTCCATGTTTCAGTGAATGTTTGACTTACCCCTATGGGCGGCTTTGTTGGGGCCCATACCAACCTTGTTTAGTCCCACAGTGTTTTGTCCGCCCCACGGAGGCTAAGAAGGCGGCAGATGAGGCCAAGATGAGGTTTGCTCACATCGATGGAGACCATTTGACACTACTCAACGTCTACCACGCCTTCAAACAAAGTGAGTACCTGGTAAAAGAACCTAGTGTCTGGGTCTTCATACTGAGTGCAGCGTGTCTAAAATTCTTCATTTAAATATATATATATATATATACTTTTTATGCTGAGCAAACAGGGACCTGTTGCCATTCAGATGACTCGCTGCAATTGAAACCTGTTATTGTTAAAAACATATTAGTCCTTTTCCCAGGAAATATATATTTCTAAAGATGCTGCTGTTCTTCCATGTCTCTCTCTTCTCCAGACCACGAGTCGAACCAGTGGTGCTACGACAACTTTGTAAACTATCGATCGTTAATGTCCGCCGACAACGTGCGGCAGCAGCTGTCCAGGATCATGGACCGCTTCAACCTGCCCCGCCGGAGCACAGAATTCACCAGCAGGGATTACTACATCAACATTCGCAAAGCGCTCTGCACTGGTTTCTTCATGCAGGTAGAGATGGTTCAGCTCGGCTGGTCACATGGTGGACGGAGATCTTCCTCGCCTCGTCTGTCCAGCGTTTACTGAGTTAGTTGTTTGTTTTTTCTTTATCCTGCAGGTGGCTCACCTGGAGCGCACAGGTCATTACCTGACTGTAAAAGACAACCAAGTTGTCCAGCTGCACCCGTCTACAGTCCTGGACCATAAACCTGAGTGGGTTCTCTACAATGAATTTGTTCTGACTACCAAAAACTACATTCGCACTTGTACAGACATCAAACCAGAGTGGTACGTGTCACCTCCATTCAAACAGCATTGAATGCACATGAACTCCTGACGAATGTACTCACGGTCTTCCTCCCTCTGTCGCAGGCTGGTGAAGATCGCCCCCCAATACTACGATATGAGCAACTTCCCTCAGTGTGAAGCTAAACGACAGCTGGAGCGGATCATTACCAAATTAGAGAGCAAAGAATATTCACAGTACTGAACCACGCACATAAAATACCCATGAAAACATCTGCATACTATAGTTTTAGATCATTATGTATTGTGGTTTCCTAAAGTCATTTTTTCGTTTTTTTTTTTTATTTTATTTTTTCATTTGTTTTTTTTTTCCAATGTTGATTATCTAAGTGTTAAAGTCAAACTATCAACAGTAAACAATAGACATGGCTATTAAAATTTTCAAAAGGAAAATCGGAAACGTCATTTAGATGTTGTTGACCTTCCTTTAGTGAATTGCTGAGTCATAAAAAATTTGCTTTCTTTATTTCTTTAATAAAGGAGCTTTGACTTAATTCCTGTGTGCATATTTATTTTTAATTGAAATGCGCACCTATTATAGCATGAGGCAAATCAGAACCAAAATTTTAAATGTATGAATTCAGCTGTCTTTAAATGTTGTTTAGCTGAGTGAGCTTTTGTTTATTTTTAATTTTACGATGGCAACATTGAAATATAAAATCTGGTTAGTAACTTAAAATGTCTTAAATATAATGACCTCTATATTATACCTCTATATTCCGTTTTAATGTTTCTAGCCGTGTTTTACTACATCTATCTTCAAGAATTGGAAGTGAATAATGTAGATTAAAATGAATGGACGGTTAGCGTAGCCGAGTGATCACGTCATACGCACTGGTGCAGTCACGTGTCCGGACGTTTTGCACCTGTTTACTTTCTCGATCAACAAGGCTAACAACTCCATGGCTTCATTAAAGGAATTGCTATCCAATAATATGGGAATAAATTGGCTATTAGTCATTTGCAACCGCCTAGACCGAATTTATCTATCTATTTATCTAAGCGTGTAAAAGGGCGGGAAGGACGTACCAAGTTGTTGTTTGCCAACCGCAATGCTAAACCCAAGAGAAGACTCTAGGAACTGGTATTTGCGGAAAACATGGCTGGCTGGATGTGAAGTGACCAGTGCCCTCTTCTGCTACCCGTCTTTTAATCCACCCTGGCGCCAACATGAGGACGTGAGATGAGACCTGTGCGAGTTTAGCTATAGCTATATAATTCTATTAAAAACAAGTGCTACCACCTGGATTGTTACCTGGGGAAGAGGAAGACGCTGACTGCTGTGGTGTCTTGTAGCAGCCTGTGAGGTATATGCTGTTTAAATTACTAATTATTTAAGAATTTTTAGGCTTATAGTTAATGACATAGTTGATGTTGGTTTGATAGCTCAATATCTGTTTCTCAAGTCTGTGCCATGAGAAATACTCCCACTTACTTACTTACAAATACTGCCACTTTTGGATCCATTTCTGTTTTTGTAGGGTCTCTTTTAAGTAGAATGTAATAAAAGAATAAAAAAATGCATACAGTGACAGACATGGGCATGCTAATAAGTTATTCAAGAAGCACCAACATGGGGTGTTTAGTAATGCTTTGTGCTTTTTGAAATTTATTTGACAACAGATTGAAATTGATTTTGATTGACTTTTCTGGTGAGTCTTGCAGGGATTGCCTGACATCAAGTGTCTCTCCCCATCAAGCAAGCAAGC
>BJFM01001999.1:53583-74079 GCA_016586285.1 Arothron firmamentum | reverse complement strand
TAGAGCTATTAATTTAGCTGCTATAAAGGTTTTTTCCATTATAATCGTCTGGGACTGGGAAATTTTGCCTGACTGACTCTGACTGGAAATTACCCCAGAGCACACTGGGTAACCAGACCGCCTCAACAGGAAGTATTTACTGAAAAAGTGCTTTCCGAGTTCTTTTCTAGTATCTTTTGTTTTTGGACAGATTGACAGAATCAGACAGGAAGAGTTAGTGACTCCAAATCTGACTGTCCTTCTCAGTGATTGTAGCACAAGGTTGGGCGAACAGCAGGTGGTGTGTGTGTGTGTGATGTGTGCGTGCGCGCATGTGTGTGTGTTTTCTCTCCTGGCTCCTTGAAGTGACCCTGAGGTCACTGGGCCTAAGGCCAAACCTTTGTGTCTTCAAAGTCCTCAGTGACCCTGGCACCCCCTAAAGACACACACACGCACACGCACACGCACACACACACACACACCATGTGATCTGGTTAGTTTGACTTCCCTCTTGATAGCAGGCAGCATGTGCAGCCGTTGTTAGTAGCAGTGGGTCCCAACCTGGGGTTTTTGCGCATGTTAAATTCTAAAAAGCTCAATTCAAGACTGACCAAGACTCAACTTTAAGACTCCCGCCGTTGTGTCTGACAGTAGCTACAGTCTTTTAAAGGTCAAAGCTCCTTAACCTCCATACATGAGGAAGCAGCCTATGTGACCACAGATCTTCTCTCTGGAGTGTGTTTTTCTCTCCCATTTGGACACTGATAGCTACATGTGAGCAGCAGATTTGCTTTGCAGCTGGTTTTGAGAAGTCGTGATTTTTTAATCTTTTTCCCACGATAGTTTGTTTGTTCACGGGTGACCTTGGGATCTTAACTTCATTTAATGACGGGACTTTAGGTGAGCTGTTGTTGCTTAATGACATTACCGAAGTGTAGAGTGATTCAAGGCTACCTCCGCATGTTTGCTGATTTCTTTCTTGTAAAGATGAATAAAACCTCACAGATCTGTTTTGTGTGGAAAAACAGCTGATCGAAGCCCTGGGCCGTGACGCATTCAAGGACCCTGGTAAGGTGCAGGACAGGCAGCCAGGATCGTGACACCTGTTCGTCGTGCGAGCAGAAGCAGATGGGCCACATGGCTCCTGCTCCCTGAGGAAAAACCCAGTCAGCTGAGCCCCAATTAAAGCCACTGCAGGTCAGAGTGGTGTGGGTGTTGGGAGGCTGACTGAAGCAAAACACAAATGAAGAAGAAGATTTAAGAATTATGCTCTCACTCTTTGAGCCATTAATTCCACATCCTCTTTAAAAATGTACAAACAACAATAACAAAAAGGGTAAGCAAGTGGAGGTTCAGATTATAAATGTAACAAATAAAATGTTGGGAAACTATATAATAATCACATGTTGTGTAGATTTCAGGGGATGGAAGGTCTGTCCGTATCCTAAGCCAAATAAAGTTTCAGTTTGTACCATTCATTCCTGATCAAGGAGCCTATCCAGTAGTCACTGGATGGCAGGCATGCATTTCACCTTTCCTTCAATCATCCTTATATTTGTGTTTTTGGACTGTCAATGGAAGCCCACAAGAACATCCAAAAGCTAAATTAAACGGCCTGAGCTTGTTTTGAATTTTTATTTTGAATTCCAATTTCTTCTTGGCGCCCTCTAATGGGCACACTCGGAACAAAGGGGTAGCTAAAAATTTGTTTCGTTTTAATCCCAGTCCACAGTAAATCGAAATCATGTGACAGGTCCGAGATCCCGGGCTTCATTGCAAAACAACAACAACCAGATGTTACAAAAGAAAAACCTTTTAATGAAATAAAAGTGAGTGCCCCGTTGCACAAAAACTAAAATCATCGCATAGTTTGCAGTGTGGTTCGGTTTAAAATGCACTCTGTGAAGATAAAAACCCAAACTCTCACCCCACTGAACATGCTTGTGGATCTTTCAAAACAGGAACCAAACATCTCAAAATGATATTTCTCAATTTGAACTCTGTGGTATGAGAATGCCGAGTCATTTCCTCCTCTATTTAAGCTTTGAAGGATGTATCTGCATACACATGCTTGGCCAGGCCAGGCATGCACCGAGCTCTTTTCAATCCTTGATCGGGCATCGACAGCTGATTGGAATCCTCCCGTTAACTCAGAAGGATTAGAAGACCCATTAAAGAATGAGAAAATTGAAATACCCTTATGTCGCTGTTTAGGTTAAACAGAAGGAATTTGCTGTTGCCTTCCAGTTTAGCAGCTCTGCATCTCACGATGCTGCCCAGTCCTCCATCTTGATCCACACTGGATGACTAAGAATCTCCTTATTCTGATCATTTACACACAAGTCAACGCTCCTCAGGCCCCAGGACCACAACTGTTAAATTCCAGCCTGACAGGCAGCCTTTGTTAATGACCTCCTCTGAATTAAAAAGACTTTCCCTCCTCATTCTGAAGTCTTTGAACAGACACCCTAATGCTGCTGTGTCCACACAATAAAGATCTGCCTGCCCTATTCTATCTTCTCTATCTCTTTTTCTTCCCGTTCCTTCAAACGCTTGTTTCCCTTCACAGCTCCTGTTTCCACCTGCTAACTTTCTGTCAAAAAGATGGAACACACCATGCACACACACACTTCTAACACCTATTTTAGAACACACACACTGCTTCTAACATAATTTGTCTCATTGTCTAACTCGAGCCAGTCCCCCACCCATGAAACAAAGCAGCAGCCTTCCCCAGTGGGCCAGGTGTTCCGCAGGGCTCAATAATGGGTCCTATCTTTTTTTGGTCTTTCTCCTCATGTATCTGTAATTGTGTGTGTGTGTGTGTGTGTGTGTGCAGGCGAGTTTGTGTGCAGCTGCTCACCACGGGTTCTTCTTTGTGCCCCCCCCCACCATTGTCCAACTCATGCCTTCTGCATTCATGGTTCGAGCCAGCAGACAGACTGTGTGTGTGTGTGTGTGTGTTGGGGGAGTGCAGTAGGGTGGAGATTTCCAAGCTCATATCAGTGCCTCTTTTTCATTGGTGGAGAACTGGGTGATGTTGCGTATACCAAATAAGTATAATAGTGATGACTTTAAGGCCTGAGACACGTGTTTGTGGTCAGTCTCTTGATTCCTATTGGTCGGTCAGTAGAAGAGGTAGTGGTAGGTGCCCTGCGATCTAATTTGTCTGTCAGTCACACTGCTGGACCTGCTGCATTAGGACACTACTCTCTTCACCAAAAAGGAGAACCAGAAGAAAAACTGATTACGGCTGCTGCAAAACTTTACCAGGAAATCAATCTTACGCAGCCTAAACTGGATTGTTTACTTTATTTTAAATCTTTCTTCCAGATACTGAGACTTAGTCATCGTTTCCCATCAATGTTTGTGTTATTATGACAGGGACAGTTTTTGACTGACTGAGGCTGTGTGTTGCCTTGCCTTCTGCTTTTCTTGGAGCTGTGTGGTGAGTGTTTCATTTTCCTTTTTTAGTGGTTTACTCTAGAATCACACACATAGAAGCGTGTCTGTCATGCATGCAGCGCTGACAGTTTAGATCTACAATGCCTGCCCCTCGAATGTTCAATACCGTCTATCCTGTCCCTGTATCCCGGGGATGCAGGTCAATCCTATCGCCAGAAAAACACAAAACTGTGGTAATTTTGCTCTGTTGTCTTTAGATGAAATCTATCAAGTTTAAAAGAAAAAAAACGCTTTAAAAAGGAAATTCTCCGCAGAACATTTTTAATCGTAGTTCAATGGGGATTCTTTGGTATTGAAAAACAAGTAATTGCTACATATGGGAGGCAGTAGTGTCCAAACTGCTTAAATGCTTCATGAACGTGCAGTAAAAACAGCACAGAAGTGTTTTTTCCTCCACATGAGCTAGTGATGCAGGTGGCTTTGGTGTGGTTATGACACCCTTGGGAACCTCTGGCCTGTGACGTATCCGAAACAGAACCAGACGGACTCAGTC
This sequence comes from Arothron firmamentum, assembly GCA_016586285.1. NCBI lineage: Eukaryota > Metazoa > Chordata > Actinopteri > Tetraodontiformes > Tetraodontidae > Arothron > Arothron firmamentum. The sequence goes on along the minus strand of BJFM01001999.1, from coordinate 70,142 downwards.
TCCGCACAAGCCAGAAGAGAAAATGAGTCCTATAATCTCAACACCCCCCCAGCAGAGAGAGGTCACATGACAGACAGTGGTGATATGTGTCACGGGGGCGGGGGTGAATCTGGACACCACCAGTTGCAGGAGAGAACCTTGGTGGAGGGTGGAGGATGATTTCAGGGAGGTCCCCTGTGGCTTCAGTAGGCATCTGTTGCCCTTAACCAACCCCCCCCCCACCCGCCCAGCCGGTCACCGATGTGGCAGACTGGCTCACTGCCGGGCTCAGACGACAAATGGATGGCAGGCATGCACGGCCCTAAGGGGGGCGATCGGGGTCTGGCCTCGGGGGAGCTCACCCCTCCACACCCCCTAACCCTGGATCATGACACATGCAGAGATACACAGAGCAGAGGCTGTGCAGCCTGGCTGGCTCTCTGCTGTGGTGGCTGCAGCATCTGCTCACTGTGGAAGGTGTCATCACGCATCATTTGGCTGATGAGTTAATCTTCTTAGAAATATCGGTATTAACCATTTCTTTGAGCTTTGTTTTGGAAATCAACAACTATGCTGAGCTCAATAAGGAACAGAGGGAACATTGTAGTGCTACGGTTGTCTAAAGTTGAATTTATTTTACCTAATATTTTTTTTAGGATATCCACCAATTGACTTGAATTCTTACACTACAGTTTAAATTAAATTCTGGCTCTTCCCCCACATCTGGTGGACAGAGTAAAAGGCTCCACACACCTGCAGAAAGCTGCTGTTGTCTGTTTGAAGCCAGGGTGAAGGCCGACTTACCAGGCAGGCTTCATGTAAATATGCGGGTGTGTTTTGGTGGAGGTGAACGGTTCTAAAGACGGACCCCCAGCGTCCGTCTGTGCATGCTGCCGGGACTGGGAGAACAATGCCCCCGTCACAGGAGAACAGATTGGCTGGCAGCTGCATTGCTCCCCCCCCCCACCACACACACACACACACACACACACACACACACACACACACACACACACACACACACCTCTTTTGTTGTTGGTGGACTAAATTATTCAAGTTTTTTTTTTGCTGACACGCATTTTGACTAACTCCGGTTGGGGGTCGGGGCATTAAGAGGCCACTTCTTTCCGGTGCTTTAGCCTAAAATTTAATAACCCCCCCCCCACCAAAAAAAAAAGTCACATTTTCCTATATGAGATATATGGTTTGGTGGTCAGATATGCTGTAAAACAAACAAACAAACAAACAAACAAACAAACAAAAACCCCATCTCCGTACAGTGTGATGCTTTCACATCCTTTGGAACAGGCTGATGCTTCAGAAGTACCCTTCAGGGGTATTTCCACATAAATACTGCCCCGTAAAGACACGCTGAGACTTGTTTCCGCTGTGAAGTGGTTTTAAGATAAACATATGGAACCGTATCGATGTTTTGACTCTAGATTTTGAACGGCGAATTGAAAAAAAAAAAATAGGAAAGTCACTGAGAGATCAGACGGGAAGAACAAGGTCTTTGTTTGAATTTTCAAAGACCTTCTCCCACACAAACAAATTATTTTCGACACTAAATGCAGGACAACTACTGTTATTAACATCATTACCTTTGTTCTTTGACTGAGTGAGCTTATTTTAAAAAAAATAATAAATGTTGCTCATGTGTTATAACATCTTTCTAAAAAGTGTGATATTAACTAAGTTTAAAGGTAAACAAGGCAGAGAATTCTTGTGATTCTACAGACATCAAGGTCATGCACATTTGAATCACTGACAAAATATATTACTTGTTAGTCAAGCCACAAATCACACATAATGTGAGGCCTATTATGGGTTATTAGAACAAGTAACCTTAGCAACAGTGCTTGCAATCACTAATATATGTCGACTGGTGCTTTGCTTCCAGTTTAACCGCTTTGCTTCTGACAACAGCTCAATGCTGCTAAAATGCAAATGAGTAAAAGCCAAACAGCAGGTAATCCTGGAATGCTGGAACATTTAAACCACTGGCGCTCACCTGTGAGCACAGGCACACAGACGCGACTTGTCTGTGCACGACAAAGAAAAACCTGGAACTATAAACTGCTCGACATGTAATTATCGTGATCTCACTCATTCAGCTGATCTAACCCCCTGGGGGCAGATCACTTGTTAGTTTCAGGGGACTTTTTTTTTTTTTAAAACCTATGATCGTCACAGTTATCGGTTGACGCAAGCACAGCACAAGATGCAAATCAGAGGACAGAAGCGTCATGAAACTCCAGCTGATCTCTTCTGTTTAAAAGTCATCGGTAGGTTTTTGCAGGGCTAGACTGAGATGACAAGAAGAATCCTGCTCGGCAAACACAGTTTTAAGTTAAGAATAAAAAACTGGATGAGAAAAAAACTCTTAGGATTTAACCAGCTGTTTTCTGTGTCTCCCCTCAAGCTTCATTCCCGGAGCCAGACATCGAGCGGTTCCATCAGCAGTAACAGTGGGGTCCGACCGGCGCACGGGAGCTGACGGAGGGCGTGGAGCTGGACGCATGAGACAGCTTCATGGGCGTGAAGGACCATCTGAAGGATGGGACAGGTCACATCCTCACCCTGGGGCTGGATCTGGACTACCTCCATGTGGATGGTGCAGATCAGCAGGCTAGTCACAACACTGGGAAAGATGCTGGGAACACTGGGGTCTGCAAGGCGAGGGCCGCTCCGCCAGGTCACAGCAGGAGCGTTAATGGGAGTGGCTGCACCGGCTTCAGCCCTCACTTGAGTTACAGCAGCAGCAGCAGCAGCAGCTGCAGCAACTTATCGGAGGAGAGCGTGGTTTCTGACAGCGATGAAGAACACCTTCACAGCGGCCAGGGTTCTGAACCTCCGAAAGAGCCATCCTCAGCGTGTCAGGGAGTCGGGCAGGACCCGGACCTACAAAATAATTCCCTTGGCGTCCCCTCACAGGAGGAAACATCAACGCTCGCTGACTCCGCCGCAGTCTGCCGCACCAAGGTGGATTTCGCGCTAAAGCTGGGCTACTCTGAGGAACTGGTGTTACTGGTGCTGAAGAAACTGGGCCCAGACGCACTCATCAATGATATACTGGGCGAGCTGGTCAAACTGGGTACCAAGACAGATTCAGAGCATCAAGGAGGGTTGAATCCATCCCAGTTTTCCTCCTCCTCTTTGACATCATCTTCCTCCAGCTCCTCTTTGGACTCCTGTCATTTACTCTGTCCATCACAGCTGCAGCAGGACAAAGAGAACCTTCGGCCAGTTGTGTTGGACGGAAGCAATGTTGCAATGAGGTAAGGAGGAGCTGTTTTTAGAAACATCAATGTCCATGCTGCTGTTTTCACACTATATTTAGTCTTTCCTGACCTAAGAGATGAGATTTTTTTTGCAAACACGTCATATTCTCTTGCAGTCATGGCAATAAGGAAGTGTTCTCATGCCAAGGAATCCAGCTGGCGGTTGACTGGTTCTTAGAACGTGGTCACCATGACATCACAGTTTTTGTTCCAGCATGGAGAAAGGAGCAGTCACGTCCTGATGCTCTGATCACAGGTAGCGTGACCTCGCTTTTACAAATACATCGGCTGGGGGTTTAGTTTGTTTCAAGACGACAGGTTTTTCATTGGCTTTTAGTGTCAGATGTAAATATAACAATAAGAAGCAAGACAATTAAAGCTGATATCAACTTGCTGAGGTTCGATTTGGAAAAATCTGAAACAATTAAGGTGTGAATATAATTGCCCAGACTGTGAGGAATAATATGGACAGCCTGGTAGACATTTACCAAACATTCCTCCCTTTCTTCCTGCTGTAGATCAAGAGATCCTCCGTCGGCTTGAGAAGGATAAGATCCTGGTCTTCACTCCTTCTCGCCGGGTTCAGGGACGCCGCGTTGTGTGCTATGATGACCGTTTCATTGTCAAACTGGCCTATGAGTCGGACGGCATCATCGTTTCAAATGACAACTATCGCGACCTGGCCAATGAAAAGCCGGAGTGGAAGAAATTCATTGATGAGCGCCTGCTGATGTACTCTTTTGTAAATGACAAGTAAGGCACAGGCAGTTTCTAGACTAATAGCAGCTTCAATGCTCCTGTTTACAGTCCGTCACCAGCTAACAGCAAGTAAATACAAACATACGAAAAGGTTCTTTGATGGCTGTGAGTAAACCCTAACTGCATCTGTAGGTTCATGCCACCAGACGATCCACTGGGGCGCCATGGCCCCAGTCTGGACAATTTTCTCCGGAAGAGGCCCGTTATCCCTGAACATAGAAAACAGCCATGTCCTTATGGTAAAAATGCGAGAATTTTGCAGTTGTCTCTCTTTGGTGATTGAGGTGTTATAGAACAGTCCCATTTATAGCAAATGAAATATATTTTCATGTATTCTTCAAATAGGAAAGAAGTGCACATATGGACACAAGTGCAAGTTTTACCATCCTGAAAGGGGAAGCCAGCCCCAGCGTGCTGTGGCGGATGAACTCCGTGCAAGTGCCAAAAGTGCTTCAGCAGCTTCCAAAGGCCTGCTGGAGGAGGCTCTGATATTGAAGAGCCAAAGTTCTGGTCAGATAGAAGCACTGAATGACACTGTACAGATCTGGGACATTCCAAAGAAGCAACAATCCTCAAGGACTCAGAACTCCATTGTTGACCTCCTGGAGGACAGCTTTCCCATCCAGTCCAAACTCGAGGGTCGTCGGGGAAGTAGCAGCAGTAGCAGCAGCAGCTGTAGCAGCACATTTGTCCACTCCGCTCTAGGAGGACCTCCATCGACAAGATCTGAGCGGTGGGACTATCAAGGAGGGTGTAGCTCCAAGGTCACAGGAGCTATGGGGCCTAGTCTGACTGAAGCTCACCATCGATGTGAGTCTCCAGACCAAGGCTATAGCTCACTGGTAAAGACCTACTCTAACCTCAGTCTGGTAGTACCACAGAGTCCCGAGTCCTTCTTCCCGAATGGATCGTTGCTATCAGATTGTAGCAGCGAAAGTAGTGCCAGCTCAGACTCTTTCTCCCCTGACCCATTGTTAGATGATGGTCCCAAGTGCCACCATCACCACCCCCATCCACAACATCATCTCCATCATCATCATCACCAATGCTTCAGTCAGCACACCTATCCTGTTAGCCATGTCCCTTCCCGACTGAGTCAGCACACTCCACTCACCTCAACCCCTCAAGCACTGTGGAAACAACATGGGTTTGGCTTGGATGAGCACCCGTCATCTCCCAACTCCTATGCATCTCCACGTGTCTTCAGGCCTCCTTCAGCCCACATCCCACCCCAGTCCCAGCATTCAATCATAAATAATTTTCCACGGGATTATCCAACGCTTCCACCCCAATCATCTATGGCTCATTCACAGTCTCAGAGTACCCCTGTTGGTCGAAATGCAATGGGCTCAATTTGGCAGGACAGCAGTTTTCAGGAATCCCCGCTATACAAAGGCTCACCAGGAAAATCCAGAAGGACCTGTGAGCTGAACCAGCAAGCCCACAACCATGTTAGGTGGGATACCATTTACCAGCAGTCCCCTAAACCTTACTATGATTTGTTTGCCATCAAAACTGTTCCAGAAAATCAAGATTGGCCTTCTCCTCAAGAGAGGCAAGCCCATTTATCCCCACGTGGTAGTTCCGGATCAAGTTTTCCATCTCTTTGTCATCCATCCCTTCCACCCATCACTTCTCCCAAAGGCCATCTGCCATCGGTACCCCAACATCAGGAGCGCCCAGCCTTGGGACGATACCGGGACCTCAGGGACAGGGTGTTTGCTAACTTGTGCCGCATCTTCTCTCCAGATTTGGTGAAGGTGGTGATGACCAGGAACCCTCACATAATCGATGCTCAGGAACTTGCAGCAGCCATTTTGATGGAGAAATCGCAACAAAGTTCTTGAATGAAGCACGATGGCGAAATCTGCAAATCAGTGTGAACCCACCTTGTACATGCAGGTCTAGCTCTTATAGCCTTGAAAGTGGTTTTGATGTTTTTAGGTAAAGTAAAATGATTGGCCTGCTATTTCTGCACTTGAGTTCACAACAGGTTTGAGGTGAATGCTACTAAGTTCACAGAAAACAGTGTGATAATAGAGGCTTCCGATGTGTCCCAATGGAAAAAAATTGTTTTAAATTAATTTATTTGAATTTTAATTTATATGTTTAAAATATTCTGTTGCTGGCACTTTTTTTTGGGTTATTTTTGTGTTTCTTTGGCAATCATATGAGAGCATAAGTTCAAATCTAAACTTTCCGTTTTCGTGCCACTGCGCAAATTCATTCATACCGTTTAGCTAAAATTAGCACCGACAGGTGACAGATCAGATGGCAGAACCCACTGTTAGATTTTGCAGATTCCCACCCCCGCAAAAAGGAAGTGAAATATACGTGGCAACCACAAAAATAAATAGCAAAAACTCCACAAGAAAACCCCCAAAGAACTGTGGTCAGCTGACTTCTGGCTTCGTCAGCTTTTAATTTTATTAAAAGCACATCTTCAGTTCACATAAAGTAAAATTCTAAACATTAATAACCAATCAGGCTGTAACAGTGATTGGAATAAGTAGACTGACAAAGGGGGATATAATTTTATTTTAAAATATGTGTTTAATTTATTACTTTTACGCACATGTGTGTGAATGAGTCTCTTATGTAAGTGGAGACACAAGGAGTATTTAGGTACCTCAAACAGGGCATCACCGTGGTTTACCCTTCCATTGATGCAGAAAGAGTCGCAGTTAAAGGGCGGGGGCAGTCAAAGAAGTGTAGTTTTTCAAATTTTCCTCAGCGGCAGATCTCATTGGTTTCATAAGGATTGAAGCTTATGGCTGTAAATGTCCAGTTACTTGAAGATCAGTATTTCTGCAACTGAGCTTTTCCTTTACCAACTATCGGCTGGCAGCGTTTTCTTTTTTTTTCTTTTCCATGATGCACTTTGAATTGTTTTTGTTGTAAAAATAATAGTATTATCTCCACCCACGTTAATATCTGGGGAATTTTTTGTACAAAGCTGAAACTCTTTGCAGATGACACCTCTTTGTTGATACAAATTGTATCCTATACATTTCTAAAAAAAAAAAAAAAAAAAAGATAATTGTTTGTATGAAGATATATAAGCAGAAACAAAAATACTTCAAGTTGAATATTCTACCTGTGACAAACTTTGTCACATTTTGGGACCTGAGGGTTTTTAAAAACGCCTCTTATTCCAAGTGCAGAACTCTGAAATGCACTTTTTCAAAAACACATTATTCTTAATGATGTCTGCGAACTGTATACGTATGGTACTGTGAAATTAAAGTAAAAAAGAAAAAAAACAAACCTGTCCAGGGTAGATGTTGAGCCAGATCATTCCTGACGAAAAGCACAAATTCAACATGTCCATAGTAAAAACATTTTTAAAATGCTGGTGAGTTGTCATTATACATTAGTGCTTGTTAGCATCTGACTGCTAATACTTCCTCTTTGGCACTGTGCTATTAATAAAACGATTCATTTGCAAAGATGTCCAACCTCAGGGGTAAAAGTGTGTGTTGTTCATGGTCGATAGCTTGTTGCTACGCTACCAGCCTGGCTAGCACTGTGTGCTAGTGCTTGCTACAGGGTTTGTATACTTGAAACAAGCCTAAAGGTGTTGACATTGTTGTAGCTATTCATGATAAAGCGTGCAGTAATACAGTATTTTTGTATTCTAATAACAGGTATTTTTTTTAATAACCGTTCTATATGTTTTTTCTACAGGAAGAGATTGTAATCATATCAAAACAAACAAGGTACAGATGGGAGAACACGCTAGCTGTTTGAATGTTTTGTTCTGTTTCTACATTTCTGCTCTTGTTAACTGAAAATGTCCAAACTGAATATGAGCTAAGCAAATTATTCATTTCTATACGTTTGCTAAAACAAAGAAGAAAAAAAACCCCGCAATGTTAGCTTTAGTTGTTCGACATACCGGCTACGCACTTCTTACCTGGAGCAGGAGGGTCCACTGGGTTTGATTTAATGAGTTCTAAACCTGCATAAATCAAAGAAAATAAAATGGACGCCTGCAGCAGACGCATGCTGGCACAGTTGGCCTGTTAGCCTCTTAACTTCAGGAGGAGAGACTCGAGTCTACTGTAGCCCAGGAGGGACAAAACACTGACTGGCGCTGCAGGGGTTCAGGGTTGGAAGGCTGATGAAAGATGCTACATCTCACTCTGGATCTTGAAGTCTGCATCTGTTGTTATTTTGTCCATCGTCTCAGTGTTTAGTCTGAAGCCAGTGTTAGGAATTCTCTGGTAAGCTACTGTCCTTTTGCAGAATTGTTTTAACCAGCTTTAATGCAGCTTGATTTATGCCATAGAGATCAATAAATGAATACTTGAACAGTGTAAAATACTGTATGATCCTTTTTCATGTTTCGTCTGACTGAAGAGGCCAAAGTATTACCAGCGTTTGTGGTGCTGCTGTAAACGATCACGAGAAAGTTTAAAATGTTGCAGAGCTGTCACATAAGCAATTCTGACCACTGCTGAAAAAAAAAATAAAAATAAAAAAACAAAAATCTGGTTATCACAGAATGTGAAAATCTAGCAAAAATATTGCTGTAATCTCAGGTTGAATTTAGTGGAAAACCATCCTACAATTATAATCTTTGAATTGAGCCACGTTGACTTGTTTTGCCTGATGTGAAAATGAACAATAAAAACCTTACTTGAGATTTTCTGTTGGTCTTTGTGAGTTTTCAGAGGGACTATTTCTGTTCCATAGGTTTAGGGCTACATAATTTGCAAAAATTGTGAAAAATAAGAAGACGCTCTCCTAACTGGCACCAGGGAACTTTGCCAGCGTGTGAAACCAGGAGCAGAAATCCAAAATTATTCAGCCTTTTTATTGGATTTTATAACAAAAACTGTATCTTCCAATCTGAGTCAGGACCCACTCTTGGAAATATAAATTCGTTCTTTATTATGGGCCAAAATATTTTATATCTAAACAACTGTTGCAATGAATTATTGATGTCAGCACAGTAAGATTGTAATATTGTCAAATTTAGTTTGCATATGGGCTTGTTCACAACTCCCAGAGAGGCAGTCATAAAGCTAAGCCGGCAACATCAACAACAGATCGATGACGATGACAGCACTGAAAAAGAGCAGAAGATTGGAAGGAAATGGGACAAATTAAGTGTTTTCTTTAAAAAAAAAAAAAGTTCAAATTCTCCAACTGATGACAAATGAAGCAAAAGTAAGATAGAGATATTAAAGCTTTATCAACAAACGTGCTGGCAACATCAACAAGCTACAGATTGCCGTTTTATTCTGCTGCGTTGAAAACAGCCAAAACTAACTGTCCACTTTCCCAGTTCGACCAACGGTTCTGTCGTTATTTTACGCACAAGCTTTAAAACTGTCCAAGAAATAAAAAGGAGTCCATCTTCGACTGGAAATGCTGCTCGCTAATTAAGCTGTGTGCCTCGTCGGGCTGGGGGGGTGTGGGGGGGCTCTACAAAAAAAAGCAAGTAGCGGTGCGATTGGCCGAAGTCTGCTAGGCTTTGGCGAGGCGTAAGCTACAAAGCCCCATTAGCCGTTCTTTCTCCTGGATAGAAAAATAAAGCAGGAGTGCCGGAGTGGCAGCGGGTTTTGGGCGTTACAAAGAGAGTGAGGCGTTGCCATGGCAATAACACTAACTGTCTCTCATGGGCATGTCCACCTTGCTGCTTTACATGGACTCGAACTCGTCGATGCGCTGCTTGGTGTTGCCCTGGCGGATCTGGCGCAGGGTTTTGTACTTGTCTCTTCCTGCCTTGACGTTCTCGGCGTGCAGCATGTCGTTCTGCGTTTTCTTCGTGTCATCGCGCGCTTCCGCCAACTCTGAGCTCAGAGCCTAAACCGAGGGGAAAGGTATGAGAAAGTCGGGTTGTTACTGGGAGCAAAACGCACCGCTGTGGTGCTGCTGTTCGGGTTCTAGTTTGTGCGATGTCAGCTGCTCTACCTGTAGCTGTTTCTTGACTCGTTCGTTCTTTTGCGCTTCAGTGATGCGTTCTTCTTCGCTGCGGTGGCTGGTGACGCCCTCGCTGAGGAGCTCGGCGCTCGCCTCGGCGTTCGTCTCGTCCTGCTCGTCGTGCTCTGGGGCCGGAGGAGCCACCATGGCCGTCTTCAGCTCCTCCCTGGTCTTGTCCAGGTCATCTTGTGCCGCCAGAGCCTGAAGGGAAACTATTTTACTGACAGCTCATGCTTTTCTGCTTGTTGCTAATGTAAGCAACATTCTACAAATTAAGTCTGCAGCTTTTTTCTGCATATGAGGCGCTGTAGATCTATAGAGGCAGTTCTGCTGTAAAAAAGGAACTAACATTAAACTTTGCTTTGGAAAATAGGTACTTTACAACAAACAGTGCCCTCTGGTGGTGAAGATGAGTATTAAAGGCTGAGGAAGATAAACTACTTCTGCTCAAACAAAACAACTTCATCCACATATTTAGCCAATTTAATCAATATAATGATTCAAATAAAACAAAATTAAATTTAAAACCTACATGTTAAGCATGCAAAGAATGCTACAATTGGGGGTTACGTTACTTTGTGTTGCCAATCAGTCACTTCTTCCTCTTTTTTCCTCTTGGCCTCTTCCAGCAAAGCAATTTTGGCAGTAAACTCTGCTAACTCAGCAGCCTGTTGAGTAATAAAAAAACAAAATTACTAAAAAGTGACTCACAGCTGGGTGTAGAATGCCAAAAGTATTCCTTATTCACAGGCATGAAACAGAAGTGAGGACATTAGCTCGACGTCTGTAGCTACCAGTTGCTCCTGGGTCTTCATCTGATCAGCCGCCTGCTGCACCAGCGCGGCTTTGGCCTCCTCCGCCGCCTGCTTCTCTTTCTCCAGCCGCTCGGCCTCCTCCTTCGCTCGCTTCCTCTCCTGATCCAAATCCAGGGCCCTACGGGTCTGCTCCTCCAGCTCTGCAGGGGCAGAAACCCGGACGTCAGACGGCTGAGCGCCCCGCTGCGCTGCTGAGCGGCGCCGCGGTCGTACCTTTCTGGGCTTTCTGCGTTTGCTCTTCGATCTGCCTCAGCCTCTCGATCAGCTCGTCCTTCTCTCGCTCTATCCGCTCCTTCTCCTTCTCGGCGTGCTCGCGCTTCTTCTTCTCGTTCTCCAGCTGTGCTCTGGAAGAACAGAAATAAACCCACAGTTCTTGATCTGCACCTTTCGCCTCAGCTGATGAGATAAATTAGCCACTGAAGCGTCTTAGAAGATTTTAATAGTGCTCAGTTTTTTTTTAAATTATTATTTTAAGTTCGACTGTAATGATCTTGTACCTCTCCATCTGTTTTTGGTGCTTCTCCTCTCTGGCCTGAGCCTTCATCTGCTGCACTTCGATGGTGTCAGGCTTCCTCCTCCTCATGTACAGCTCATGGTTTCCCATGCACAACGCCAGGATGCGCTTGTTGATCCGCAACCGTGGAGCATAGAACACAAAGTCCTAAGTGGGGCAAAAATAATGAATATGTTAGACAGTTCACCAGCACGACCCATCAAACATCAGTCCAACACCTACTGGAGCTTTCTTGTCGATGGGCTTGATGACAAACTTCTTGTCGTTGAAGGAAATGTTTCGGATTTCGCTCCAGGGAAAGCCGATCTTTGGTGACAGCCTGAGGCGACAATTAAAACCATATTTAATTCACAGTTTAAGGATATTTCACATTTGAAGGAAGGCGTGAAATGTTTCTCTAGCGGTTCTTTGGCGGCACCAGCAGATGGCGCTGTGGTTAAACTGATTATTTGTACAGTCACAGGAGTAGCTGAATCTTGTGCCACAGAAAAGGTCAAAGTCTTTATGTGACAAGCTTTTTGACTTAAGTGAAACAAATTAAATATGTTTCCACTTTAATTTCTGAAGGATTTGTTTTCAATTACACTGAGATTCTATTTGCACATCCGATGGCGACTCAACGACGGCAGGAAATCTCCTGGGGTTGGGACTTTTTACAGAAATGACTGTAAACATCTCTCTATTCCTCTTTTTTTCCCTGTTCAATGCATTCCCACGAGCCTTCAGATACATCTAAGCGGCCCTCCCATCTCTGTACGCTGCAGTCTGCATGTTCAAAGGTAAACTTGCATTTCTATGGAAACAGATCTGCAAACAGGGCGGATTTAGTTTCAGTACCGCTGCTGCGAGCGTGAACCTCTGTATCCTGTCTGGGTCGACTGTATCAGATGAATACAGTATCTCAACAAATTTATAGTTAAGTTCTGGCTTTGGTCCTGGACGTGGGCTCATGTGGTGACAGCTCTCAGCAGGGGGTCCCCCACCTCAGAGCTGCGCCAAGTATAGTTTGTCCTCATTCACTGGATGACTGGTGTGTTTCTAATGTAATCAGAGATAAGATGTGTTGCCATGGTTACTTGTCTTCATGCTCATAGATGTTGAGTCCGAGGGCGTCGACCCCGAGCCACAGTTCTGTGCCCTTCTTGTTTTTAATTTCAAAGTAGTTGACGCCGTACATCTCCAGATCCTGAGCTATCTTCAGGTATTCCATCATTGCATCCTCCCTGCACACACACACACACACACACACACACAAACACACACACACACACACACACACACACACACAGACACAGGCACACACACACACGCACGCAGATGGTCAGGTTTTTAAAAAATTGCAATCTTCAATCACTTATCTCTCTCCCTCTTAAACACACACTTGCACTTCTATCATTGTGAGGACTTTGACTCACACAATCCGTTCCCCACCCGAACTCCGACCGCCTTGACTAAATGTCTAACTCTGAATGTTACCCTAAACATAATCTAAACACAGTTCTACCTTCAATAAAAATCTTTACCCTCAATCAGACCTCAGAAGTCGTGAGCTTCAGCTAAAATGTCCTCACTTGATAAAACTGCACTCACTGCAGATGAAATACATATTTCAGTCTTCACTAATCGGCGTGAACAAGAACACACATGCACACACACACACACACACACACACCTGAGCATGCTTCTGTGTTCCTCGTGCCAGGTCTGTATTCTGTCCTCCCACTGCTCCTTTGTGAGTTTGTGTTGCTCCAGCACTCTACAGAACACACAACAAGAGCCAAATCACAACAAGAAAAACATTAAAAAAACAAAAAAATGGATCAGACTGGATGAATATGAAAACCTGACACCATACTCTGACCGATACAGAAAGCTGAGGCTGGATAAATGTTTTGCTGGGCAGATGTGTGTGTGTGAGTGGGTGTGATCAATCAGGTCCGTGTAGTAATAACTCCTCTAATGTGCTTGGAAACTCAGAACAGCGCACATACAGGGTTATACTGTAAATGTATACATTCTTTAACCTCCATATATAAATATATATACATCCAGAAACACAGGAAAAGAGGCAGAAGCAGACAGGTGATTCTCTTATTGGCGGTTCGTGTGGCGCACCTCTGTGGGAGCAGCCGGTCCGAGGCCAGGTAGCCGGGCTTGTGCACCTCTTTGCTGTAATCTCCGTATTTGGCCTGAACAGCGTAGGAGGCCAACAGAACAGCTGTCTCTGGAGGACAGTAGTTCTCATCATTCAGGATGGCCTCTTTAACCTACACACACACACACACACACACACACACACAAATGCCAATTACAGGACAAATGCAACACCTGCACACATACAGGAGCGTTCTAAAGTACAACCGTACCTGCAGGAAGAAGAGTTTCTGTGTGATCTCCTGGATGAGCTCCTCTGAAACGTCTTCTGGGAAGAACTTTGCCCTGAACTTAAACTGCAGAGGATTCTCCTTCTTTACGTCCTGCTGGGTCACCTGGAGAGAAAAGAAGAAAAAAAAAACAACCCCAAAATACAACTGCATCTTAAATACTCATTCCTTACGTTGCTGCCGCAGTCTCATTGTGACATTCTGACCTTGAAGAACGGAGAAACGAATGACCTAACCGATGCTTGCAGCGACTTACCTTCTTGTTGAGTTTGAGCCAGGTGCTGTAGCCTTTGCTGTCGGTGTACTGCAGACCAAAGAACCAGACCTCCCTCAGTCCAACCGTTTTCACCACCTGGAATCACACGAAGCAAGACCGAGGCAGGCGCTGCTGTAAGCTGCTGTGTGAAGCGAAGGCCTTTCTAATTGGGAGTTTATCCTACTGACTGTTATCTTCCATCAAGAAGACAACATGGTTTGCTCAGAGACAGATAAGAGGGAGAGAGCAGGAGGCCCTGGGGGATACAGCTGCTTTCTCAGACTCTAATGTGATTTGTACAGTCAATAGGGTGACACTCACAGGCGTGTAATTAACTCAGCTCAGCTTCGGACACGGCGAAGAACCGCTGACGTAGACACGGCAAACGCCCGCATCCGTCAAATCGTCCTAGACGGCGATAAATGCGAAAACAGCAGCAACGCAAAGCAAACTGCTGCGAGGGTAACGCAGGCGTAAATCACATTTACAGGCAGACTCGCAGGGTCTCCAGCAGCGCTTGGGAGGCAGTGTGCTGGGACAGCTGAGAGATTTAAAAGTGAATCCTGAAAATGTGATTAAATGACGCGGAAATATCAGGATGAGACGCCGGCGTGAAAGATGAAAGTGACAGAAAAGCCCAGCTCAGCAGGAGGTTTGGAAGCGTGTTCATCATCTGAGGCTTACAGGCTGGTGTCTGGCTTCGTTTGACTAAAAAGCTTCATCCTCTCTCCCTCTGTGTGTGTGTGTGTGTGTGTGTGTGTGTGAGACCAGGCTCAAGGCCTCAGGTCTGGCCTCTCCATCAGGCACAAGTTTCCACATCACGGAGGCGACACCAGACATGATCATCATCTCTGAGATGATGGAACGTCTGATCAGCATGGAACTACAGTTCTCCTGAGGAGTGTGTGTGTGTGTGTGTGTGTGTGTGTGTGTGTGTGTGTGTGTGTGTGTGTGTGTGTGCGCGAGGCAACAAGAAGATGATGTAACAGGAACTGATGGACCAGGCCTGACCGCCAGCATCATCAGACCCACGGCCAACTTTCCCACTGAAGATGATTTGAATGGTCTAAATCATGCTGAGGATGCTGGGAAAATTAACCACAAATTTAGGGCTGCAGCAATCGATTATTTTAGTAATCGAGTATTCTATCGATTATTCTGGCGATTAGGCGAGGAATCGGATAAGAAATATACTGCGCACACATATTATATCACTTTTTACATCCCTCTAATTTTATTGAAAAGCATCCGTAACGTTCTTGTTCCGTTGAACATGCTCAAAACAATATCAAGCATAGATTTGGCGTTAATTAAACTGACTGCTTTTACAATTTAACTAAGTAAAATTTAGACTTCAACAAACTCAGTATAGCACTTCATTTTCCTTGGATTATTATTATCATATAATTATCTTAAACAAAAACTGAGCCAAATTGGGGAAACGTGATAGCTGGCAGATTAGCTGCCGCATTGATTAAAGTTCTGAATTAGCCTTAACACAGAGCTTTAAACAAAGTGTGTTAGTTAGCAGACTTCTCTCATTTAGGGATCACACTGATTTCCGTTAATTGCTGCTAATTATAGTTACCTTAGCTTGCTGTGTCCGGTCGGATCCGCGGACTTTTAGCAGAGACGGATGTTTCCTTTGGAGCTGCTGCATAGCAGCGTGGTGCTATTATGCTAAGCTAACTGCATCCTACAGGACGCGAGCACGATCTGTGCCAAACCCAGAAGGACCAAGCTCAAACGAAGCTTCGACACAAATAATTTTTATTGAAGCTTTTTAGTAATCGAATTGCTGGAATTATTCGATTAATTGTTTCAGCCCAACACAATAATAAAAAAAAAAATCATCTGATTTGTGGCTGACTAAAGTTCTCAACAACATTTAATCTGGGGACAATGCTGAAAGTGGCCCTTTAACCACCCTGACACACACACAAACACACACACACGCAGCGGCCCACACGCAGTTTAAACAGAGGACAAACTGTCTCTCCTTCCCATACAGAACCGGGTCAGACCCAAACCCGACCGAGCACCCACTGGCACTCACACTCGTCTCTCTGCTTCTCATTAGTTCTGGACAACAAACTGTCATTCTTCCACTGGGTCGCAGAGTTCACCGAAAAGAGGCGAATAATCAACATTTCTGTGCGACACGAAGGCACCGTGTTCCTCTTACCTGGTCAAACAGCTGTTTTCCGGTGGTGTTGGGCTGGATGGCGAACTCCAGCTCCGCGTCCATGGTGGTGACGCGCACGTTGATCTGCAGGGAAGGACAACGAGCGATGAGAAAAAACCTTGTCATGGAGATACTGTAGCAGTGTGTGTTGAGGCTGATTCAATTCTCTAGAGCACATCCTCATAAATCCTGAAGCAAATGCATTCTAAAGTGAAAAAAAACATGGAGGGGAAAAGTCTTCTGCCCCCTGGGTTTATTATTATGATAATGTTTACTTTGTATGACATTGAAGTGCAGTTATCTAAGATAGTAAATCTGTAATAACTCCTATAGATCCAGAAAAAGAGAAGAAATGTGTGTGTGTGTGTGTGTGTGTGTGTGTGAGAGAGAGAGAGAGAGAGAGAGAGAGAGAGAGAGAGAGAGAGAGAGAGAGAGAGAGAGAGAGAGAGAGAGAG
>BJFM01001999.1:37536-49141 GCA_016586285.1 Arothron firmamentum | reverse complement strand
ACAGACAACAGTCAGGACACCACCCTGGTGTTTGGGGAGAGGCGATTGTTTCTAATATTTCCAACTCCAGGAGTAACTTTGCCAAAGGTTTTCCTTTGTTAGAAACCAGGAACAGACAAAGGACTGGGGAGTGCTGAAGCTAAGTTGCAGGAGGTACTTGTTAAATCTGAACCTTCTCTGCAGATGCACTAAAAATATGATCTGCAAGCAGCTCTGTTCTGTAAATACCAGATTCAGACAAACAATGTCCTCCAGGTTCTGCCAAATTGTTCTGAAGAGTTTGACGCGCATGAGATTTTAAAGGTTCTGGATTAACGAGGCCCGTTCCAGAGGTGCTCACCGGTTTGGGCATCTTGCTCCTCTCTCCGCCGGTCCCCTGCTGCTGAGAAAACAGAAAGAAATCCTCGTCCGTCTTCCTGCTCCTCTCTGGGGCACCAGAGCCTGAGACAAAACACAAACGCACCATTTTCAACAAAAAAAACTTCATTTTCAAACATTTCAAACTTAAAAATTCAAACCTAAACTTAGCCATCATTAAGACCACAGGAACTTCTCCACACTTCCTGTGTGTGTGTGTGTGTGCACCTGCCATTTTTAAAATGAACGGATAACACAGATAATTCGCACCTCTGACAGCTCTCCAGCTCTGCTAAACACCCTTTTTTTTTGAATATTGTTGAATGTTGTGCTCATTGTTAGTCCGCTTCTGCATGTTTCCTATTGTTGGCGCGAGCGTGACGAGAAAAAACAGCCCCCGGGGGAGATCTATTTCCTGGTAGAGTTTCCCATGTTGCCCACAGTGCTGGTTGTTACTGGTGATATAACAGCGAAAAAGGCACAAAGAGAAATGGAGTTGTTCTGTTTTTTATTAAAATTGAGAAATCAGTCCTCATAAACTTAAAATGCTTTGGAGCTTTTTCAATAGTTCCACCAGTGTGTCAAGTACGCAACCAGGAGAGTGAATAAGACCTTTGATGTGAACAGGAAGAAGCCTAAAAATCAAAAAAAAAAAAAAAAGCAGAAGTGATTTGGGAGGTTTCCATTTCTACCTTTTGCTCTGAGGACTTTTCAAACCTCTGCTCTGTTGCGAAGTGAAGCTAAAGCAGACGGAGCAGATGGTGGCTTTCCCAAAGGTGGGAGGACAGAAATAGACTTGCTCAAGTGCCAGGGCGCAGAAGTTCAGACTGGAATTGAATCCAAACTCTACACTTCAGGTCTGTGGGTGAAAAATTGAAATTCCCATAGAAATGTCGCTTTACTGGTGTGTGACACACTGATCTTCTAGGAACTCAGAGGAACTACTTTAGCTCAAACTTCATCTAAACTGGCGTTGACAGGCTGTACTTCACTCTCTCCTGATATCTATAAACATTCTGAAAGCTGTTTGCCAGCAGTTCTGACTGCAGGAACTACAGAACAACTGCTTCTGTTGACCTGGCTGGTTCCTGGTGTTCCTCCTGGTCTACTACTGGGACCAGCACTGTTGCTGAAGGACTATGATGACACCACAGCATCGGTGTCATAGTTACAGCTATACTACATCATCTGATTTAATGTTGTTTGATGTAGAAATTCCCTATAAATGTAAATGTTCTGGATGTTTCCATTTACTGGAATCTCATTTCAGACAAGACGAGATTTACATATTTAAATATACTTAATATTTCCGTCGTAAACTGCTGGCTTTGTAATCCTATTAGAGACTATAATAATCAGACATGGCGCCGGTTCAGGAAATTCTCTTTGATGTGCCACATATCGGAGAGGTTAGGCGTTTAAAGTCCCGTCAGAGCCAAATCCTTTAAAAGCAGCTTTCACTGTCCAGTTTGGCACAGAATACGCCAAATAGAGGACTGGAAATTTAGACCAAGGAGAGAAATCCAAAAGGGAAAAATCTGCCTTTACTGTAGAAACCTGGTTCCAATGCCAAGTGATTTAACTCATCTCTTAAAAAGGAAAAGGAACAATAATTAATTCGATGAGAACGAGGTTTGTCATCACTAATTGGGAATAACAAACTGACAACGCCGATGCTGAACGCGTGCGCTCAAAGGCTGGAAATGGCTCCACCTGAAGTTCAGCAGCAGCATCGTGGTGGAAGAGAACAGTGCAAGCCTTGTGAAAATATTTGAATATCTCTCTGACAGACAATTTGATAGTGCAGACGTGCAGCAACAGCTTATAAAAATGAAACACCACATGACGCGGATGCTCTATCACAACACTGTGAGGCTAAAATAAATAACTGTAATCACACACGTATTCCAGTCCGACAAAAGGGTGAAGAGGGAGAGCGTGACAGCAGGAACGAGGACTGAAAGCTGGTGGTGACCCACATACCTGCAGCCAGGAGATAGTAAAGGCCCTGAATATTCAAAGAGCTGCAGCTGCTTTTCTTAAATGGAGTCAATTAAAAGATTCCGCTGATCGTCCAACTTCAATAAACTGACTTTTGCATTTCTGCTTCTTTCTTCACTCTGCAGATTGATCAGGATTGCGAGAAAGTAATTACTGATCCAAATGCTCAAGGCAACAGACGCACACACGCACACACACACGCACATCCTGAGCTTTAGCGTGCGCTCGGCAGCACAAGTCTGCAGCGTCTCCCTCGTAAACCTGGATGTATGTGCCTTCAGGGCCTACTTGCGTGTTTGTCGCTCCCAAACAGATGTAGCTTCCAGGTCACCATTCATGCAGAAACAAAGGGCTTTCTGTGCACGTTTCACTCTTTCATCCTTGTCACTGGCTGACCCACGATGGTGAACACAATGTTGTGTTTTACACACAAAGGGGAAAGTCAAAAATACATATGTCTAACTCTAAGATTTAACATACTTTTTTAGTTACAAAGGACCTTTTTCTTCTTGAGTTTTACATTCTGGCTGCTGTTTCTCCATGTCGGATGTGTTGTGCCCAACGTTTGAGACCTTCATTTCCCAATTTCTGAATAATGACCTTAGAAAGGTCAAAAGTCAAGGTCAGACAGGTAAAAGACTCTAGACTCATTCGCGTCCACTGGACCAACAGACTCTGCAGCTTTTATCACGTTAAACCAACTCTGGTGGGAAGAAGGTACCTGTGTTCAGTCTGCGCCTTCACACCAGCTTATCAGCAACAGGTTTTCGCTGCAAAAGGCTCATAATTATCACACGGCAGAGACTCCGCCTCCTCTCAGCGCTACGTAGCGATGCCCATGTCACTGATTATCGATCAAAATAATAATAAAAACTGTTATACTCTAAATAAAGCTGTCTGTTGTAGTAAACACTGATAATATTGACATGTAAATCTATGAAAATTGTGTTTGCTTCAGTCTTTTTCACTGTTTTTGCTGAACCTATCATTACACATCTGTTACAAAAGCTGCAAAATTCTGCCAATGGAGCCCCCCCCCCCCCCCACACACACACACACACACACCACCACCACCACCACCACCAGCACCACCACACCTACCAACAACTGCTGCAGCAACAGGAAACTGGAGCAGTCCCTGACAACAGGGCTGTTTGTCCAACTGTGTCAGGAGGGAGAGCACAAATGGCTGGTTCAGGGTGTCAAGGCTGAACCAACAAAACAGCCTGAGAAGTGAGAGTGTCACTTTTAATTACGTGTTGTTAAAGCTGTGGCCTCAGAGGTGAGAAAAAAACGCCCTTTAGGCTGCAAACTGGGACTCTTTTTCTCTAATCTTTGACTTGAAGACACAAAAATGGCAATTAATGACAAGAAAAAATGTTTCTGTGACAGAAAAAGAAACAAGGAAGAAGATATGGAGCAAGATTGAGCAATCAAACCGGAAAGTTAACATCATGATAAAAAGGATGACAAGAGAACTGATAAGTTTGGATCCAGAAATGGCGAAAAAGAGACCAGAGCGATCCTGTCTTTATGAAAATCCCAGAAGAACTGTTAATTAACTGTTATCAATGCTGCAGAATTTATTCACGAGACTAAACAAACATTTAGAGAAAATTGTTGTAATTGCTCAGATCTGAGATGAAGGCGTCATCAGTTCCTGTTTGCATTTGTTTATGTCTGTTCATCATTCATGTTTCCTCCATTCTGGACTGTTACAAAATATCATTTTAGCAACAAACTGAACAACTGCAAGGAGCTGTAATTCAGCTGAGGCACCGCAGATTGAAGATAAACCAGAACCCGGATCATATCAGTCAGACCTGAACCAACAACATTCATTTCATTTCAGGTTGAAAGTACATGAGACAAACTGGAAGCATTTCTAAATCTGTCAGGAATATAAATCTTTCTTTTTAAGCTCATGAATCACATATCGAAATTCAAATCAAATTTCGCAAGAAGAAATACTGCCACAGTTCGTTTTAGTGGCTGTGGCAGCTTCCTGATTCACCTCTGACCCACTTATTACTGATGCACGCACTGACAAAACGGCCAGTTATCAGATTTATGTGGTGCTTTAAAGGCTGAAGATGACGAAAGTGACCAGTTGAGTTCCTCCAAGGCTGACAGCCAGTTTGAATTGATTAATTGATACCTAATCGATCATGATCAGGATTATTACATGTACCAGCATACTCAATGTTACAACTAATGTAAAGAAAACACAATCACAATAATAAACACCTATTAAATGTATTTAAGGGGAGTTTACGTACGATCAGAATTGCTTGTGAATTACTGGGAAAAGAAGAAACACAAAAATTTATCTAGCGTTCCATAATCCCATAACATCCTTAATCTGACATGGCAAATCATAATTTACTGTTTACATACTTGAGTAGTGAATCCAAATAATGGTTATTTTGTGCACGTATGCATTGGTCTGTGGTATATTTGCAGCGTGTGATGCACAGCGCAGCACAAAGTGCAGTAAGCTAAGTGGATGCAAAGTTCAGTGTCTAAAAATAAAAGTACAAATACCTCAAGGTATAGCACAGTGCAGTAAAGGTATTTTGTTACATGATGAGCACTTCGTGGTTCTCCCAGCACAAATAACTGCTGTTTTACTTCATAAGTTGAGCTTGCATAGTAAGAGAAAACATTCTTTTCTAGCCATTAATGACATTACAACACCAGTATTGACCAGTATGACATCGCATTCTCCTCTGCTGGGCTGCAACCACCGGTGTGCTCAACAGGTTGCAGAAAATAGCTGAGGGAAATCTAAAACCAGCCATCAAAGCTATCTGATGGCATGAAGCGGCGGCCTCTTTCTCAAATGAGTTGTAATTCGGTCCCCCCTGAGGGGGCGGGGTCCCGAGCAACAGGAGGTTTGACCGACAGGCGTGACAGCCAATAGAATCGCTCCTCCTCCGACAGCCGACCAATCAGAGGCCCCCTAATTTCCACGAAGCCACCGGAGCGTCTGTTGGTTCCAGATGGACCTCCAGCATCATGTGTGGGCGCCCTAATGGCACCGAATTCGGGTCTGTTGTTGACGCGCAAAAGGCTCCATCAGCCTGCGTTACGTTACTGCGCCATTAGCTCCTAAACGCGGAGCAGAGACGAGGACAGCTAACCACATCTCTGAGAAGCAGCGACGAGTCTAACTCATCCAAACCAGTAACAGCGCCAGGTTAGGTCACATGATTGAAACCAAAGTTGAAGAAAAGGCGAAGAATAGAAAACAAAAACGGAATCTGACGTGCCCGCAGGTTCAGGCGGACACGTCATGAACATCAACAGGGCCGTGAACGCGTTTCTCGGCTAATGTTCCGTTAGCTGCTGCTGTTCCAGAAAGAAAAGGCGCGCCGTCAGCAGCAGCAGCAGCCGCTACAAAAACAAATGAAAAAAAAGTTGCAAAACACGCAAGAAACATTGTTTCCGCGCCGAGCTTCACAAAAGAGCCACTCATTTACTTCTGGTGGGGGCGAGGACGCACCAGCGGGACCTGCGCTGACCCGGCAACGTCCACGCTCAGCGGGGAAATAAACAAGGTGGATGGAGCGCAGCGATGGCCAGAACTGCTGCGAACGCGCCAGAAGCAGCAGATATCAAAGTGGAGCCGACATTCCGGTGATTATGTTGCATCTAATTAGCTCGGCTCCTGCCGCAAGCCCGGTTCTGTTGCGTAACCACCTGAGACGGCACCGCGGCGCAGTGACACCGGTTCACTCACCCGTCCTCAAAACGCGCAAGAAGCCCAAGATGAAGGTAGAAAAAAATAAAAATAAAAAGACCACCTGGCGGCTGTCAAATAGAAGGTAACTTGCTGGCGCTAACAGGCCGGCTTAGAGACGCCGCTATCCGCTCCTGCAGCCAAGAGAAGAAAATAAATCCTCCCTCATCTGAAGGGCTTAGATGAGCGCACACTCACCTCGGTCGCCTGGCTGCTCAGAGGATGCGTCCAACTGTCAGCCCCCCCTCCAGCAGGCAGCGCTGGTTTTTATATCCGCGGCGTGTAAAAATAGCGCCTGGCCGTCCTCTGCGCTGCTTCCCGGACGCGCTGCGCGCTGAGAGCGTTCGCTGGTGGCGTCTCCTCCGCCTGGCTCCTGCCGCCGGAGAAGAGGTGCAGACAGTCAATATGGCTGACGAACTTCACCGTGCCGAGGCGTGGTGAGCGCAGTCCTGCGGATCTAGCGCCAGCACCTTCCCTCCTCGCCTCCCTGACTGGAGCCCAGCGGGGAAGCTGCTGGGAGCCGCAACCGGAGGAGCCCAACTTGAGTTTCTAGCGGCCGCGTCGGCTCGCACTTTATTCGGGCGACGCTGGATGCGCTCGCAGGCTTACGTAAACGCCGTGTGCAGGTTACGTTGATCTTTTGGTTTCGGTCCAAACGAGGTTTTATTTTCAGCTGCTTGTTTTATGCAACTGAACTCAAAAGTTGGATCGGTTGGGGAGGGGGTGGGAAGCAAAAAGACCCCACCGTGTTTGACAACAAAAGTAGCCATTTGGATGTGAGGGCCGCCCACAGGGTCCTTGGAAAGAAAACCCCCCACCACCCACTCAGAGGTCTCGTCACCTTTACTGGCATTAAGAGCTCTGGCAGTAAGATCTTGGCTGGAGTAACCGTTCAGAGCTGGAGATCCTGCTTGTTGTTGCCCCCTTTTCAGTCTGGTTTTCACTTATCTGCATCAAGTAAAGTTTCTCAAATTGTAATTTCTTAAACAGTATTTGCAACATATACCTGTTGGTGTTCGTGATCAATGAATTTACACTACAGGACATCATTTTTTACAACATCAGAAGCATCGACCAGAAGCCTGAGATGATGTGGGTGGTCTACCATGGCTGCGTTTGTGTGGAAATAAATGCCGGAGCAGGATGAACAAAAGCAGCATTTGTCAAAATTATTATAAAATATCATTTTTATGTGTATGTAATTAGAACGTTCGTTCATATAAATGCAACATAAAGCTGCCAACATAAAGCTGCCAAATATAAAGCTGTCAGATGAGATGGAACCCAGTGTAGCGGTTTCTTGTAAAACACTGACACCTAGTGGTCAATTGTGAACTTGACAGCACCATTCCAAATAAATAATTACCCAATACAACTACGACAATAATAACAATAATCATCATCATAATCACAATTTGTACTTGCTTTCGTGTTTAATTAAATTTAAAAAAGCATTGCAGCTCCATTTTCTCTGTAACGGCAACGATCTGCAGATCTGTCCTTGGAAATAAGAGGACATGACCGCTCTCACGCCTAATGGTAACCAGTTCACATATCCCCCAAAAGCATGTCTGTGGATGTGGGAGCAACCCGGCGTGCCCGGAGAGAACCAGCGCGGGCACGCGGAGGAGACGCCTACTCATTATTCTACGCCCTCTGAAGTTTCCAAAGTGTCCACAAGATGGCGACAATGAACCAGTTTTCCAATCACCGCTCGCTCCGTCTGAGGTGGAACGTTTCATCTCTGTCCAGGTGAGATTTCAAATGCCGCTTTCTTTCAATCTCTTTGTTTCCTCTGAGTGTTAAAGTCAACAGAGGTGTGTATTGTCCTGGGTTCAGCTCGGTGAAGTTCAGTTATATTAATGGCGTGTTTGCAGGTAGAGGTTTTTTGACAAAGTATGTTGGGGATGATGAATGTGAATTTGAGAGCAAATAAAAGCCATGAAATCATTTACACTAGAGTTGTTGTTTGTCCTTGTATCTGAGTCAGTTATGGATTTATTAATTGCTTTCCATTTATTTCAACATGTTTTATTTACAAAGCCCTTCACTTTCACCTAGGTGAAGCACATTTAAAAACCGTAGTTTCTCTCTGAGCACTCAGCTGCCATTTTATTTAGTTTAATTCAACGTACAAACCCTAAACCCACCATTTCTTGTATATAGACTCACTTGTTGCAGATTGCAAGGGTTACGTCTTAAGTTTATTGTTATCATTGTTTTAAACAATGATTGTATTATGTTCAGTTCTTGTGTTTGTATTTTTTCAGTTGTTGAATTCAAAGTAGATTTCTTAATTTCCTTCAGATAGATGTTTCCAGAAAAAACAGTCATGCCATATGCAGAACTCCATACATCATCTGGACTCAGCTTGCCTCCTCAATGTCAGACACCCGAGCTGTGTTTGGGGGTCCAGCTCTGGCAGCAGCAGCCAAGCAGAGCTGGACGGGCTTTGGCTCAGCCTGCAGGTGACCAGATGTTTTCACCAGAGTGAGTGAAAGAATCAGGGAGTCCAGCTGCAGGAGAGCCTGCAGATTCACATCCACTTCAGGAGAAATGAAGCGCTGCCGACTGGAAAATCCTAAACTCATCACCTTCTAATTGTAACTGTGAAAGAAATAATGATGCTAATGATGCCTTTTTAATGGGTAAACAGGGACAGAAATCAAAAGTTGATGCTTTCCAAAGTTTACAAAGAAAAAAAACATTCAAATTGTCACTATGGGCTATTCTACAATCCCACTTATCTATAAAACATCATGCTGGGACCTGCAGCTGCAGACCATCCAGAACCGAAGGAGTTACCAAAGGTTCCTCTGAAGGTTCCTGTGCCATGTTGACAGTTCCCGCAGTGGAAAAGTGTCGCATTAAAGCCAGAACACAAGTCATCGGACTACCATGCTACCAGTAACTCTGATCAGTCATCGTTTTACCACCAAGAGCCAGATTAGAGGCTGAGTCACAGATACTTTTCCCACAATCCTCCAGGGATTATAGGCTGTGATGAGAATGCCAGAAATCATTGGGCTAAAGGCTTCCTAGAATTTATAGAGAAATTCTGGGGAAAAGAGCAGTTTATTATTATCCGTGTATATACAATAATCAGCAATTAGACATTAAATCAATAAAAAAGGAGATTGGAAAGCTTCTTCTGGGAGGTGATCTGCCTGGCTCCTCTCAGACCCGGCTTTCCTCACTTTCTAACGCGGCTTCGTCAGTCACAGCGACATGTGGCCCCCATCGTATCTCAGGACCGTCAGTCTTTCCAAGGCTCTATATGGTGGGATAACAACTTCAAAGAGCTCTGGCCAGCGGAGGAGTGAGGGGGCGGTGGAAGGAAAGAAAGATTAACGTGAAAAGAGGATGAAATGGAAACTCAAAGT
This sequence comes from Arothron firmamentum, assembly GCA_016586285.1. Classification (NCBI taxonomy): domain Eukaryota; kingdom Metazoa; phylum Chordata; class Actinopteri; order Tetraodontiformes; family Tetraodontidae; genus Arothron; species Arothron firmamentum. The sequence goes on along the minus strand of BJFM01001999.1, from coordinate 39,658 downwards.
GACAAAAGGCAGGAGAGGAGGGAGCGCGCAAACAGTAAATAATCTGGACTCAACTCCAAAGTGGCGCATCTGGTGTTAAAAAACACTTCAGGAAGGTTATCTGAAAGAGTTCTCTGAGGATAACCGGGTGAACGACTGCACCGCGAGGGGTCAGGAAGTCAGGCAGGAAGCCAGCCGGGCTTCTGGAGCTCAGAAATGACCCTGGAAACACTCCTGTTGTTCTCTCTATAGTCCCGGAGACGTCACAACCATGGAAACGCAGCCTCACACATGCTGAATTGTTTCCAGATGTGAAAATATTCTGTATAAAATATACATTTCCTCCGCAGGTAAACTCACCCGATGACGTTGCCAAGGTCACGTTCTTGCTGTGTCCTCAGCCTCCATCCACGCTTTCGGTCCAAGAGCTCTGACCTAATTTGGTATCGGAACGATAACATCGCCTTTCCTCCTGGAAAAAGACAGAGACAAGAGAGAGACAGAGAGAGACAGAGAGAGACAGAGAGAGACAGAGAGAGACAGAGTCAGCATTTGTTTGAACCCATTTGGCCTGTTTGTGTGTGTGTGTGTGTGTGTGTGTGTGTGTGTGTGTGTGTGTGTGTGTGTGTGTGTGTGTGTGTGTGTGTGTGTGTGTGTGTGTGTGTTTGCATAAGATGTGGGTCAGTTCAGAACCAAAACATCTGTAATCGTTGTGGACACATAAAGAGTTCCTGTGTCTGTTTAAACCCTCAAATCTCATTTGTCTTGACAAAATTACATATTTCTGTTCCTCTTTTTTTCTTTTTAAATCCCCATGTGACCTTAGTTTGGATATAATCCTACACTTTTGCTTCATTTACAGACAAACGCAAGCGTCTGGGAGGGAGGACAAGCAAAGCGCAGATTATTGGGACCTGCGATTGGTGGAGTGGTTCCTGTATTTATGAGGCGTGTGCAGCGTGCACGTGTGCGTTTCCTGAATCTGCAAAGGTGGATGATGCACAGATGTGCCCCCCAACAAGGCAGAGGACGGTGAAACACTCAACCGTCTCAGGTGAGAATGCGAGGATGCAGAGAAACAGATTTCGGATCAGATTGTAGTTTCACTTCAAGCTCCCGGTGAGGTCATCATGTCTGTCGACCATTAAAATGCTATTTTAACAAGGTGGGAGTCAGTGAAATGACGGCAGTAAACTAAAATAGTCCATCAGAAACATCCCTGCAGACACAAACAGATTGTTTAGACTCGTCTAAGACTGTGCAAACATTGTAATTAGGAGGCATGATTAACAGAAATTGCATCATTTTCTAATAACAGTTTTCTAAATCGGGTTTGTCTGGGTGGAGGGTGGAGGTGTGGTGAAGGTGGAGCAGTGGGGACCAGAACGGTCCTGGATTTGATCCCAGCTCTGGTCCTCTTTACTGGAAGTTTGCAGGATCTTGCTCGGGTATCCTCCAGACACTCCAGTTTCCGTCTACGGTCCAAACACATGCACATCCACAGACTGCAAATGACACCTCAGTGACGGTCCTGATGGGGACCCGTCAGGGGCGTAGTCCAGCCGTTTGTTTGGTTGGGACAGAACCAACACCCTCCATGTCCTGATGGGTGGATGGATGGGTTTCTATACCTGCTCAATTCCCTCATAAACCAACCTGATCAGGGGAGAAGCTGCAGGTTTCAAACAAAATCCTGCTGCGGAAGGTGATGCAGATTGCTGGGGAAAGAAAATGGAGCCGAACACATAACCTTGAGGAAGAGACGTAACTGAAATCTCATCGGCGCTATAAAAGTGCTAAAATAGAACATTTCCAAAAAATGTTAATCCCAAAAGGCCGATCTTTGCTTAAAATGCAATAAATAAAGATACATGCCTGCTGTGGCAAATATTTTTCTATGGCTGATCTTTTTTCCCTCTCCAGCAGCCCCTCTCTGCTTTCCTTCTGTTGATAAAGAGGTTTATTTTTTTAAACATCATTCCTCTATTTTATTTGGCACCCTGAAGAGTGTTGAGTTTACACTCTATATACTGTGTTGTTGTGTACAGATTTCATGTCCATGCAGCAAACTCAGAACTCCAGTTGCTGTTTTTGTCTGCACACACACACACACACACACACACACACACACACACACACACAC
>BJFM01001999.1:10998-37460 GCA_016586285.1 Arothron firmamentum | reverse complement strand
CACACACACACACACACACACACACACACACACACACACACCTGCATCTCTTTTGTTCGGTCCTAAAAACAACATTAAAATGTGGAAGTTTGGAAAACTGTCCCCGCTGGGCCAAGAACAACACGTGTCGGGCTGCTGAAGTAAGAGATCCAGACCTGGGACCTGTTCTCAACAGCTGAGGCTGAGCAGAGGCCTGTCAGGGTCTCAGTTTTTCATCACCTCGCGGCCACTGATGAAGAAAAGGCCGGAGGACTTTTGCGTTCACTCGTCTAAAGATGGAAGCTGTTGCTGCTGTTGTTTGTGCGCTTGTCTTCCAGATTCAGGGTTAAGCGCTCGACCCCGTCACCACAGAGGTCAGCGCTTTGATGCTCAACCAAGACTCATGAGTTTTTCAACCCGCTGGCCTCTTTGTTCTTTGTTTTTATTTCCACTCGGCTATCTCCTCCTATCTTCCGATTACTCCTCCTTTCCATGTTTTCCTTTTTTCGTCCTGCGCTTTCCCCTGCAGACAAACGCAGCGCCACCAATAATTAAGAAATCAATATTCTCAACCCAATTTCAAAGAACTCCTGATTTTTCTCGAGCCGTTGGGTCTCGTTTTTCCATTTTGTACAAACGGGCTCTAATTTGCTGTCACGTGGAGGCTCCTCCAGATCCAACATGGCAGATGTTTCTGTGGGAGCGCAGCAGTCGGGGGGGGGGGCGCGTTTGGCCCCTCGTCTCCCCACGTGAGCTGGAGAGAAACCTAAACCTGTTTTCAGGGGTGACGTCTGACATGATTGGCTGCTGCGCCTGTAAGAGCAACACCACGGCTTCTGGCTTAATGCTGCCATTAATCTCACCCAGGAGAAATCTGCACGCACACGCTCAAATATTCACCCGAATCTCATAACAGAACTAAATAATCCTCCTCTACGCCAAGGTTTACATTTTCTAGGATATATGTTTAGCAGTTTGCAGCAGGGATCCATCGTGCTGCTACTGTTTAAAATCTGTATATTTTAGGTAATGGAAGTATGTAAAATTGGCATTTAAACATCCTCACTGTTGGCTATATTTAGATTTTTTTTTTAAATAATCACAGTCAGGTTTGGTCTTCTGGGGAAAAAGAGTCTTTTTAACTAATCCTAAAGCTTTTAGCAAAACATGGAGGTAATAATAGATGGTTGAAGATATGTTTGCACGGCTTCAAATCACATCAATCAAAACCAGAGTCGATCAGGATCAGAGGTTTTTCCGTAGCAGGTTTTCGCCAAATAAAGTTGGATGCTGAGAAATAGCTGATGTTTACACGTCCTCCTCAGTCTACTGTCCTTTTCAGTCCCAGTTTCCAAAATGTCACTGAGCGGATCCTTTTTTTTTTCAGGCAGAAGGAGGAAATTATGAGGAATGTTGGGTTTTGTCAGCCCAAACAGGGAGCGCTCTTGTGGCTCGGATCCTGCATCCCCTCCCTCATTCTTACCTTTCAGTGTCCCAGCCGTCAAACATACACTTTTGACATTTTTCTGTCCAATCGACGTATTTAACCCGTAACTCAAAGACGAAGGCCTTTCTGAACACACACAGGAGGAGAACAGCTTTCTGATCATCTGATTTCCATCCCACCAAACAGGCTGGAGATCTCTGGTTTCCCTGGCAACTGCTGGGCCATGAACCAATTGAAAATGGGTCACGGCCATAGATTATACTTCCATCAATGAATGCCAAATCTGAATATTACTTTCCCTGCTCTTGTGTTTCAGTTAGTCAGATCTGGACCGAGCTGTGTGGAATCCTCTCGGGGCCACTTATAGCGATGACATTAATCAGATTTGTGAATCCAAACCCTCTGAAGGATTTAGGAAGCTGATGCAAACCTGGAAATTGTTCCTGTAGCTGTGATAACTGCAGCTGATATCCAGTGAAAACTGAAAGGACCTTTACATTTACAAAAAAAAAGAATAGGAAGGACAGGCTCATCAAACTCGTCTTCTTCAATCTTTAGCTATGCTGCTACAGGCCGACGCTGCTGGGACACAAACACCATCCACTCAGCTGTTCCCCACCTCCTCAGCACCAACCACCATCTCTCCTCCCTCTCCTCCTCTCCTCCTCGCTGCGATTATCAGTGTCCAGCCTTCCTCACTGTTTGGTGTCTCTCTCCCCCTCTTCTCTCTCTCTCTCTCTTTCTGCAGGTCTCCCGTCTCCGGACCTTCATGCTGCAGGGATCCCAGCCGTGCCTCTGCTGTATTATCCTATGTTTACATTTGTTTCTCTCTTTTATTCTCTCTGTCTTGTCTCCTTCTTTTTCTTCTCCTCCTCCTTTACCCGGCCTTTTTCAGCAGGATGGTCCTCCTTGGTCCTGCACAAGGTTTCTTCCTGTTAAAAGGGAGTTTTTCCTGCCACTATGCTTACCTGGGGGTTCCGGCTCCGGGTTTCTGCCTCTGTAAAGCACCTAGAGACAATTCCGATTGTAAAAGGCGCCATACAAATAAAACTGAGTTGAATAAACATACAATCAAACTTTCAGGCTGATGGACAGAGCAGACGGAGGTTGAACCCAAACGCAGGAGGCAGGAAAAACGAGCAGAAGCTCGAACAGAGAAGCTCGCAGGCATGCAGCACCTGAGAGAGGCGAAGGGAGGGGAGGGACAGGTGAGGGAAAGCCAGCCCCAGGAGGAAGACATCAGGACAATTGTCCAGGAGAGACATTAAAGAGGAAACTGGAACAAAATGTGGAAGAATGAACGAAAGCATGATAAAATAAACTCCCATGAATCAACATCTTGACAGGAAAAGAGCTCTAGAGGCTGGATGCAGTCCAGTGGGCCGCACCACTAATCAGGCCGCTTGGAAATGGAACCCTGGTGACAAACTCAGGAAATTAGAAGAAATCTGGCGTCAGTGGTTCTGAGGGGCTGCAGGAAGGTTTGGAGAGAAAAGTGAGTTCAGGAGGGATGTTTACACGTGCAGGTTCAAAGACGGCGAGGGAACACAAGTTTGAGGAGGTCAAAGGGAGAATAAGCGGGGCGGGGCTGTCCGTCCGGAGGCAGGACCCACGACGCAGGAGGCTGGAAAAACAACCGCGAGTCGAGGTCAATGAACACGGGTTCATCAAAACTCATCAGCAAGTTCAATCCCAATGAAAAGGGTAGAAAAAGACAAACGACAAGTGCTGGAAACAGCCAGGGCTCAAAAACCAGAAAATTCATGAGGTGAGCACCAAACCTGTCACGGGGGGGATGCACAAAAACAATTAAGATGCAGCCCTGGAGCTGGCACAGACCATAATATGCAATTCTCTGGGACTGGAGGTAGGAGAGAGAGTCTCTTAGTGATTGGCTGCAGCTGGTTCAGGTGCTGCCCAGTCTGCTGCCCAGGTGAGCCCAGTGAAGGTGACAAACAGGGAGAACTGGGAGAGAGAGAGAGAATGAAAACACGGCACCGGATGCTCCGGAAAGCCCGGACCATGACAATAGGAGCCAGGTCATCGCAGTTTGGTGTCTTTCGAGGTAATTTAGGCGTATTTGCTGTACGTATAAATGTGGCTGTGAAAAAAGGATTTTCTGAAAGCTAATAGCCATGTTGCTTCATCCTGACCGCAAACGTGCAAACATGCCGTGGTGTTTAAAACAACTGGAACATCCTGCCTCTTCAATGTTTCAGCAGGGGTGTGTCATCAAAAAGGGACGCTCTGTGTAGGTGTCATTGCTCGCTTTGAAGGTTAGATGCCGGCTCGAGGGGGTGGCGTTGCTCCCCAGCCTGGCTCATAGGTCACCATGGCCCACGCACGTCACCTGGCACGTTCCTCCAACCCAACACAGCTCCCGGAGGATCCCCACCGAAGATTCTGCTCTCGTTACTGATGGTTGTCTGGAATCGTCAGAAATGAGACGCTGTTGCCTACAACTTTGGCCTGATCTTGTTTCTTTTGATCTCAGCCAAGGTCCAGTTGCCCTCTGACCCCTGTCCACCAGCGCACACTTGAAAGGGAACAAAACTGTAAAGCACACAGTCTAATGTTGTCCGCCTGAATATAAGAAATTGTCTGAGGCGGTGTGTGTGCGTGTGTGTGTGTGTGTGTGTGTGTGTGTGTGTGTGTGTGTGTGTGTGTGTGTATGTGTGTGTGTGTGTATAGGCAGATAGAGACCCCATTCTTTGCAGATGAGAGGAGAAATATCTAACGTTGGGAGCTTTTATCCAAGGGGCCTCACAGAAGACCAGCATGTGTGGTTTTCCAGCTCTGGAGCAGCTCGGGGGGGTTGGGGTGGGTGGGTGGGTCCCCAGAACCAAGCAGAGGTTCAGGATCGATGCAGCCGGTGTTGGAACAACATGCACCGCAGCCGCTCAGACGGTCTTTAGTCAGCCGTCGTCTGGTTTTCTTTGTCGTCGTTCTGACAGCGAAGTCACGCCAACTGTCCGCTCATCAGCGGCGGCGAGCTGCGATGATGCCCAGTCGCCAGGATAATGTCGATGGCACGCGCTTATTTACGCCAGCACACAGTCCGTGTGTGACAAATGTGCATACATGGACATGTACGTGCGACTGTCTGTTTTGCACACACGCACAGACAACTTGTAAATTGTACTCTTACATAAGCATCCTTCTGCGTTTTGGGGCCGGCAGTCTTCGGGCGGCCCTCACCTTGTATTTTGGGGCCTTTTCGCACAACACCCGCCTCTTTGTTCCGACCTGAATGTTTTCTTTTGTTACGCAACTAAACCTTCTTGGAGGCCTTAAATTTGCCGCTGTTTGGTACTTAGATAGGAAAGCGTCAAACATGGAAGTGCCATGTTTTTTTTTAATGGCTCTGTGCGTCTGGACAGTCCCATAAAACACCCCGAGCTCCGGCTTCAGCTCCACGCTGTCGATTCTGCAGCAGAAAACTTCCATCAGTCAAGGCCATTTAAAAAAAAAACAACAATATCATCTTCCTAATGAAGATGTAATCAGCGTCAGATGCAAACGCCTGCTTTTACCACCAAAACAGCCTAATGTGTGTCAGAAAAACAATGTGTGGGAAGATCAGCAGGGTTCCTCTGCAGGGAGGAGCATGCTTTTAGCAGAGGGTCAGCGCGAAAGCAAAGGGAGGAAAACATAGCTAATTGCTGTTTTGACTGAATTTCACAAGCAGGGCAGATCATATCAGGTCTGACCTGACTGCGAGGGGAACTATGTGCTGGCAGAGGAATGGCACCAAGAAGCCAAAAAAACAGCCACAAAAATGATCCAGTCGAAAACAAAAGCACAGGTTGCTAGGAGGAAAACTGCGGCGGAGGTGTGTCTCCAAACCCAGAAAGACCTAAGCAAACATGGAGAAAGTACCTTGGGTGATGTCCCTGCAGAAGCTGTCTGGAAGTAGGTCCGGCATGAGGCTGGAGTGCTTTGGTGAAGGTCAAACTCACGCACGCATCGAAGCTGCTGAAGACGTTCGCAGGATAGCGCACAGACACGAGAAATGTTGGAATCTGCGAGTGTGAGCGAAGCATCTGCAGCTCGTGCATTACACGCTTGTGTGCAGCCCAGCGGGAATCAAAGCCCCCATCCTGGGTTGATTTGCTTTACGCTGAACCAGCAACTGAATGTATAGAAAGTGCTGATGCAGCTGGAGATGATTCCACATGCAGCCGCTCCGAATGTGAGCGCGTCCCTGCGGATCGGCTGGATCCAAACGCAGCTTCGCTCTGGGTCTGTTGTTCGACTTCACATCATGAATCAATGTGTTCAAAATGGACGTAAACATTAGAAACGCGGATTCAGATAATCAGGATTGACTGGAAATAGCTGGGATAACAACTGTATCATCTCACATTCCCAAAGTGGTGAAGTTTATTATCGGAGGCAGCCGCCTCAGATAAATGTGTAACGGTGCTGCTTGTGCATGTGTGAATATAGCAGATTTACTGCCTGTAAAGTTATTGTATTTTAACAAGTGCTGTATTTTCTTAAGTAGTAAATTCTCACCCCCCCCATGCATGTTTGCACCCATATTTCCATTTTCAACTCTTGGTTGTTATCTGGAGTCCAGGCGATGTTGTTGTTTTTCGGCCAGATGAAATTTCATTTCATCGCCTAATTGAAAACACGTGGTCGCACGCTGACGTTTTCGCTGCTTTCACCTGCTAAAATCTGCCCGTGTTCTGAGGTGGAGGCCTGTAAATATCACGGCATGAAGCCAACAGGGCAAATGAGAACCAGACCTCTGCCAGCGTCCGCTCTCATGTGGAAATGTGGCTCCAGGTAAACCAGTTATGCAAATACCAGAGGGATGAAAACACCCGTACATTAACATTATCTGCAAGGTCGCAGAGGGCGCGACCCTTCAGCTGTGAGTGAAAACAGTGCAGATGACCTCTAGAGGTTTCTGGCACGTTTTGCTGCTTTCTTTAATAACAGAACGTGGCGACAGCTGCATCGGCCCCGTGCAACAGCTGGTTGTCATGAGCCTGGAACGGTAACGTCAGACTGGGATACCTCCAGTAGGAATGTTCTCCAGGTGTGAGCGGCACACACACACACACACACACAAAGATGATGCATCTAAACAGGCATTTACTTCCATAAGAGTCGGGATCAAATCAAAGGCATCAATCAAAGAACACTGAAAGAAGTAAAAAAACAAAACACTGCATTTGTGGCATTTTGTATTGTTGTGGAAGGTTCATGCTGTTTAGGTTGCTGCGATAATGTAAATACACCATCTCTTTTCTCTTCAGACCAGAGCTGGATTACCTCATAAGTTCAAGAATCACTTAATCAACTTTCAGTTTCTAATAAATTTGGGTGCTATGATGAACACTAAAGAAGAAGAAAACAATCCTAAAAGCGATATTACACACTCAGAGTCAAAACCAGGACATCCCAAAGCAAACATGTTCTATTATATTTACAACATTGTTATTTTGTTCATTACATTAGACACGAGAGGTGTGGAGGTGTGTTTTGCTGTGTTCATCAACCAATTAATAAGACTCTTTGATGGGAATAAAACTCCTCCCTGCAGCTGCAAGATTCCACATGTTGGAACAGCAATATCAAAAACACGTTCTAGTTAAGAAACCTGTGACTTTATGGTTTTGCAGGCGGCGTTCCTGTTATGCAACACGGTTTTGTTTAGCGTATATCATCCGAATTGCTAAGCAACCTGCCTCCATGCGCAAGGTGTGTATTTCTACTTGCTCCATAAATGTGGATGGAGCACGATGGCGATGTTCTGTTTCGTGTTGACCCGTGTCTTTATGGCTCTCCCAGAAGATTACAAATGAAAGTTTACAGAAACAATCACGAAGCCGCCGCCGATTCTTGTCTAATAAATTCTTTTCTCAAAGCACACGAGCGGTAAATATGTGCATCAGGTTTGTGCTCACATTTCAGATGGCTTAAACAAACTTGTCTGGGACGTCTCAGCCTGGAGCTGAAGAACTCACACAGGGCTCCTTCAGAAATTCCAATTACATCACAAAAGTGCGTTGTGTAACCGTCACGCTGCCGGCAGCGAGGGCCAGCTGGTGGTCCCTCCAGCCCACTTGCACACCGACGTCGGCTGTGCGACTAGAACACGGTGGGATGGATGCACAGACGAGGCCACCTGAGCTTAAATCTGCAGCTCTCCATCAGGAAGAGCCATTAAAACCAGCAAATCTGCCAGTCGCTGAGTGGTGGATGGTGCTCTGCTCTTCCCTCTTTCTGTTTTCGCCCTTCCTCCCTCTATTCTGTGATGAGGAGGGTGTGGAGGCCAGCAGGGACACACACCTGCAGCCACCTGCTGGGACTTGACGCCCCAGCGGGAGCGACGAATCTTTCATCTCCCAGCTTGACGTCTGAACTGGATTTCTCTTCCTTGCTTTTCTAGTTGCGATATCCAGAGTGCTGGACTGTTTTCTGTTGTCTGACAGAAGAATTCCAAAAAGTCTTTACACAAGAGCAACATTTATTAAAATCAATGATATTTCGTTCTCGTGAGCACTGGACGTCAAGATATACACAATATACAAATGATGCGTTTTGTAGCAAATATAATTTCTATAGAGACAGCAGCAGCAAAATGGCCATGTACAAAAATACACATTTGATTTTGTCACACAAACAAGACATACAGAAGTAACAAGGTAATAGAATTATATATTTCTGTGTTATAAATATGCTTTACATGTTGGACGTAATTCACTGTAAAAGATTACAATAATAATCGCAATAATAATAAAGTTCTTAAAGACATTTTAAATGACAGCACTTTAAAATAATGGTCTGGTGTAAAAACAATGTTATGTTTGGAAAAATGCCTCTCATGCTGTATTAGCAACCTAATATCTACGTTTTAAACTAGTTAATGCGCATTAAAACGAGGTCATTTGCCCCAAAGTGTAACTAAGGATTCGGCACAGTAATGGTGGCAGTACTGGAGGAAAAGAACAAACTGTACAGAAGCATCATGATGAATGTCAGAAGATCTAAATTCACCAGGTCATGAAAAACTGAGCTGAATACACACTCACACACACGTGGCTTCAACATCATCCATGTAAAACTAACGTGAAAGCAACGGTGTGATAAAAACAGAATAAATGGCACAAATCATCTCACAATCCAGCTCAACGCACCCAGTCAACAAACACACCACATCAGCCACGTCGTGACGTTTTTACCTCACGCAAACACCGTCCTGATTCCTCCCCCCAGCGCACAGCGACACAAACCAGAGCTGCGAGCGCGAGTTCTTTCTGTGTGTCTGGAAACGGAATCCACTGGCTCAGGCGGACACCTGACCGATGCATCCGACCCATCAAAAACTTAAAAAAAAAAGCATTAAAACTTCATATTTTGAGGAGGATGAAAGCAAAAGTGGCTCACTTTCATCATCTGGCACAGCACAGGACATGTTATCATATACACTGATAAACGATGCGAAGCACTATCATCATCGTCATCATCATCATCATCATCATCGTCATCATCCAGCAGAAGCAGATCTGTCAAATATACAGTAGATGTTGTGATATAATGATAGCTGGTTGTCATGGTGACATGCCATACACATGGGTATACACACGGTGTCATTTTATGAACGATCAGTATTCTAGCTGCTCTTTTGGATTATAAATAATGTGATGGGTTTAATGTTTGGTGGAATCACCAGCAGCCATCCCTACAATGGGGTCTAAAACAAGCAAGATGAGTTGTTATTTGAACTTTAGTTTTTTTCTTTTGGAGGCCATGTCAAGCAGCTCGAACAGGAAATCCACTTCCAATGGTCAAACTTTGGATGTGAACCATAAATCGAAGGAAGGAAAGAGGATGTATAAAGGAATATTATTATAGTGTAATAAAGACAAACATTTCACAGAAAAATCAGCCTCTCACACAAACCGTTTGGGTCCACATATTTACACGTATGACTCTTCTGCAAAAAACAGCTTCTCAAACTCGTCCACTCGCGGGTCGCTGCACCGCCGGCTCTGCCATTCTCTCTTTCCCTGCACAATAGCCAGCGCCACCTCCTGACTCCTCCTCAGGCAGCCATCTGCATCCTCCCGGCCCTGGGAGGAAAAGTAGTCCCTGACTGCCCTGGTGGCGGATGGGGACAGACGGAAGCGTGCCTCACTGCGGTCGCTCTGGACCTCAGACGCCCTCAGCTCACCTTTCAAAGCGCGAGTTCTGCTGTGTGTGAGGCTGGAGGTGAGCTTTAAGTTGACCTTGGGAGGCTCCGATGCCCTCCGCGGAAGGTCAAGGGTCCCCGCCGCTTCCCGCCCCTCCGTGTTTGCAGTCAGAGGGTGGGACTTTTGCCTCTGGAGGACTAGGGTGGTTGCACTTTGTCCATAGAAAACTCCCTGTGGGGGCTGCACGTTATCATTGGTTGCCACCCTCTGAGTGAGCTCACTCCCAGTTTGTGGTTGGGGGCTGCAGCTGGGAGTCTGGTGGTGGAGCTGTCTCACCTCCTTGACCGTCAGAGGTTTCTCCGAAGCTCTGTAGAAGGGGGAGCGGTTGCGCTGGAGCTGCAGCAGAGCCTGCTGGTAGGACGGAGGGCTGCTGGCTCTCCTCTGGCAGCTCCTGGTTCTGGCCTCCTGGATGGTGGAGGAGCCGTTACCGCTTTGATGAGGCGTCCCGTTCACCGCGGGCGCGTCCTCCTCGCTCTGCCGTAGCGACAGGCAGCGGTCCTTCCTCAGCCACGTGTTGGGGTGGAGTCCGTGAGAGTTGGAGTGGGCGTGGCCTGGCTGTGTCGGTGGCGTCCAGGCCTCCCTCTGAGGTGGCGAGCCTTTAGGTGACGTCTCCGCCCGTCCTGGCGAGATGGGCGCGGGCTCAGCCGGTGGAATCGCGCCACTGGTGGTGTAGTCAGTAGAGTACTGTGAGAAGGCGGAGTCTAAGGAACTGAGGGAGGAGCCTGTGGGCGAGGTCGCAGGCGATGACAGGCTGGAACAGCTGGCATCCAGTCGCAAAGGCGGCGGAGGAATGTGCTTCTCCTTCCTCCGTCCACCATTTTGGACTTTGGCACCGCCCTTCTTGCTCGACTCTTCCTCCTCCTCCTTCAGCTGAAGACCGCTCAGCCTCTGCTCCAGGAACACCCCATCGCCCTGCCCCTCCATCGCTGCGTCGTAGCTCGCCTTCCGTACCGCCTGACGCTGTGTATTAACCAGCGCGGCCACCGTGCACGAGGGGGTGGTGCTCTCCAGCGTTAAGGCTGGTTCCGAACTCCTCCGCAGCCTCCTGGGGCCCTGGGACTGCCCGCTGGCCTGGCGCGGGCGGGGCTGACGCGCCGCGGGGCTGAACCTCCTCGGTCTGGCCAGCTGGGGGAGCTGCAGAAGGAGCTCCGCTTCGGGGTCGGGGTCGGGGTCACAGTCGCTGAGGGTGATGACGGAGTCACGGCTGCGGCTGTCCGGTTTGTCCTTGTCGCGCAGGGGCAGCTGGTCCTGGCAGGGCGACTCGGGGTCGTCGTTCAGCTCGTTCTCCAGACTGTCGTAGGAGGAGTCGTTCATCTGAAAGGACGACACATCTGGGGAGAGGGTTGGGGAGGAGAGGGGGGGGAAACAGACAAAAATGAGAAAAATGAACTTGGAAAAGATGTGCGGAAGGAGGTGCGGAGATTCAAACTCCCGACTCGAAGGAACAAAGTCACGTTTCACCGCAGCGGACGAACAGCTGACGAGCGGCTGTGGAGCTGCGGCTCCTTGACCTCTGCTGGTGATTTAAGGCGGCAGGAAAAAAGGGGGAGGTGCTCATGAATGAGGAGATTCAGCGCCGTCAGACGGCACCTGTGAGCCCGGCAATCATTGAAATTCCAGCAGGTCGATCTGCTGACCCCAAACCACAGGCCCCAACGAGCAGGAGCTATTCCAGGAGCCTCTCGGGTCATCATTGGACCACCATGTTATGATATTTTTGAGCTGTAACACTGAAGCTTTGTCAGTGAACACACACACACACACACACACACACACACACACACACACACACACACACACACACTTTGACGTACTACATCATGTGAAAATAAACCTTTGGATGCACAAAATGTCATGCTAAAACGACTTATTTTATCTGTGTAAATGAAGGTTACGGCGTGGTGCCTCGTCAGTAAAGTGACGATGCTGCGGGCTTGTCCATGGTTCCTGTGGACTGGAACGTCTCCTGGAGGACTGGTGGACGTGCTTTGGAGTCGATTTGGAATTGCACCCTCTTGCAAGGCGTGGTGTCTTATGTGAGAGTGTGCCCCCCCCCCCCGGGGCTACCGCAGAGCGGACTCACCTGACCCGTGGTCGCTGCTGCTGCTGCTCTTCTGGCTGAAGCTCCTGAACAGCGAGGTCACGTCGTCCCCCAGCACGCCGCAGCAGTTCTCCACCAGGAGACGGACCAGCTCGCACACCTGTGAGGAGAAACGGCGCACGGTTACAGAGCGAGGGCTTTCCTTGGCTCCCGCCGGGCTGAGAGCGATCCGTTTTCCCTGTTTTACATTTGGATCAAGTTGTAACTCTGTTGGTGTTTATGCTGAGGCGATTTGTCAAGAAAGCGGCCAGCGGTGATTCACGCGGCAGCTGCTTAGCTTCACGTCGGCGGTGCGAGGACTCACAAATGTGCTACGTGAAAGACGCCCTGCTAATGAGAAAATGGAAATCAACATTCTTTTGTAGCCTAGTGATCATTCAGCTGCTGTCAACCGCTGCTGCAGATTTGTGGAAAAGAAGCCCATCTGTGCGTCACGGTCTGGGTCTAGAAACGTCCAGGAATGCAGGAGCAGAGGGGTTGTGCCACTGTAGTGGACACGTGCACGTGTGTCTCGTCCCTTATTTGCACTTTGACCCTCCACACTAGTATCTGAATTCCATAAGAATCAATAATACATCAAGGACGTCTTCTGCACAATGTCGTGACAGTCATATCTGAGCTCATTGTGTTGGCTAAGATGATCACAAATCCACTGCTTTTTAATTTTTCTTCTAAAATAATACATCTTAAAAGATTCCTCATAAAATGTGGCTACAAAAGGCAAAGAGGGAATTACAGATTCCAATATAAATTCTCTGTTCCCTGAAGAAGCTGCTTTTGAATCAAGGCGGCAGTGTGTGATGGGCTTTTTGGGAATTGTCATCCCACTTGGAAGCGGTTCTTCTAAAAAGCACCGATTCCAAACAAATCACAGCACTTGGCCCAAACTAAACTATGCAGACTTGACTAAACACATATGACGTCTTTTCACGCGAAAGCGGTCGGAGCTTCTCAGGATGGCCGCAGTCACGTCCTCCCCAACCGGTGGAAAATTTCCACTTATTTCTGCCTGTTATGTTTATAAATGGGATGTTTTTTCCTGGAAAACACAGCTGGGACACACACGCTTCAGGGCCTGGCTGGTTGTGCGCGGGAGCAGGCATCCGCTCGCGTGACACCGTCGCCTGTGAGTCAGCACTCAGGACGCAGGTCTGTAAAGCCTTCTCTACGGCCGTCTCCATGGCAACAGTGACGTTCACCAGCTAAACATTGACTTTGACAAAAGGCTGTGGTAATTCGAATGTGACTGGCATTTGAGGTTCCATTATGGTTCAGGGACGGCTGAATGAAAAAAAAAAAGATTGCCGTTTCCTGCCTTCGCCTTCTCTTTCCCTGACTGTCAATCATTTAGCCTCCCAGCAATCATCCATCCAGCCTTCCCCTCTGCCGCTCGGCGGTTACGTGACATACCTGAGGAGCGCTGGCTGAAAAAGCCCTGCAGGCCTCCAGCCAGGCGTCAAACGGTGAAACAAAACCAGAACTGGGAATCGTGGAGGAACCTGAGCCCCTTTTCCCTTCGTTTTTGACAGCCGCGTATGCTACGCGCACGTTGAGAGACATCACAGCTGTGTGTTAGTGGGTCATTTTTGAGCTCATCAGTCATTCTGCAGGCAAAACTCTTTGTAAAAAGTGTAAAAGCCTGTTGAGCTGCACGTGTGTCACTCTGTTGTTTCCTCTCTGAAGCAGAACTAAGGTTTTTTTTTTGCATCTGAAGCAGCGCTGATCTGCGCAGACGCTCCCACCCGCCTGCATTCAGCTGCAAACATTTAAATTGCATGTTGTGTGAAAGAGGCAGAGACACTGAGGCTAAAGTGGAGGGGCCAAAACGGAGCACTCACGTGTCTCCAGACAAGATTGGAAATTATACATTACACACGCAGGAGCCCGAGCTAGTCGACATCGGCCCCTTAGCTCCGACCACAGGCAGGGAAATGTGGAAATCTCCCTTTTTTCCCAGAAGTAAAAGAACTGCTTGTGTTCCTGCGGCACACAAACACACAGTGTGTGAGAGGGAAAGTGCTATCAGGGGAATGTTTGGAATAGAGATTTCAGTATTTGTGGGTTTTGAGGGTATCTGTGTGTGTTTCTGTGCCACAATTTGTCGCTTACACACACACTTGGCCTCAGCATCCTGTAGGAAATTCTTTACATGTTTTCTCATTGAACCTCATCTACCTCAAGCACAAACACACACACACATACGGACGCACAGGCTTGAAAAGATAAGCAAACCAGCCACCCACAGAGGCTGTGAAAGTCAACGGACTTCCCAAATAGACCACAAATCAAATGCTGAGCGTGCTTTGTGTCTCAGCGGCTACACAACGGGCCACCGTGGGCAACAGGGCCCTTTCTGCTGGGCTCTGCAGCCGTTTCCTGTCATTCAGCCTGGCGAGACACGACTGCAAGAAGATGAGTCGCCCTTGAGGAATCTCACAATAAGCCAAATGAGGAAAATTTGGGTGGTAAAAGTGTGAGTCCACACACACACACACACACACACACACACACACACACACACACACACACACACACCAGTCAGCCAAAAGTTCAACTATATATCTTCAACAAGTCCCCAAATATGGGAAATGTCAGCGTTGGTGAAGCAGGCTACATGGAGAAAATCAAGAAAAGGCTCCCAGCTCGAAAAACGACCCAGAATTTCTTGCTTTTACCAAAATCCTGATGGTAACCCGAAGTGTCTGCTCACCCTAACGAAGGACGGCCCCTTATTTATGAATGTAATTAAGATCTGAGAAACAGCCTCAGAACCCACATAAAGGAGAGGAAAACCATCTATTTGATGTAATCTACCAGAAAAATAGTTCTGAGAAAGAAAAGAACCCCTTCATGAGGGCACAGGCGTAGAGATAGCATCTACATACTCCTCTGGGGGAGTAAATCACCATGAAAGTGTAAAGCCGTCCTTCTTCCTGTCAAGTCCCAGTCTAATCCTGCAGGATTCTGAGCCCGACGGAGTGCAAAAATGTTGTGATTGTAGCTTATGAGGGACTTTCAGCGATGACATGTGGACGTGACTGAGTGTGTGTGTGTGTGTGTGTGTGTGTTAGTCAGTCTTGATTTAGAGGGAACATTCAGTCTGATTGTATGTGCGAGCACACACACCTTACGGCCATGTCAGCGCTGTTTGTGTGTCGTGAGTGCGCGGACGCGCTCGCGCCAGAGCGGCTTTCTTCCACCGTTTGACCCAAACGCTAAATTCCTCGCTGTCTAAATTCGGCGCGCACGCTGTCTCGCATCTCAGCGGAGAGGACAGACGCCGCTCTCGTGTCGGCACGTTCGGGAAACCAAGTCTGCAGTTGTGTAGAACTATTGTCCCGTTTATCCAGGTGCTTTTTTTGGAAGCATCAGAGCGGAATTTCAGCCGTTTCTCTCCTCCAGTTAAAAGTGTCGAGCAGATTTTGGCCTGTGGCTCAAATATACATCACTCATAGGATGAGAGTAATTATCACGGCGCTCCATATGGTGTGTGTTACTGTGTGCTTGCACACTCGCGCGCTCCTCGTCACCTTTTTGGTGCCCTCCCCCTCCATCTCAGGGGTGCTCGGTGCCTGGGACCAAAGCATACTGGGAGCGATGCAGACGGACAAGTTGAAAGCATTCATCTGGTTGTCCTGAGCGTTGCCTTGGATACAGTGCAACACGGCGATAACGTGTCGCAGCAGAAGGAGGTTTTCAGCAGGCAGGAGGTGGAGCAACCTGGGAGAGAGCATTATTATCAGACATTCTCCTGGCGGTGCTCCACACAACAGCGTTTATTGAGTTACTTTCGATGCTGAAGCAATGAGCAAAAATTCAGAACACAAAGACGGTTCCTACCTCTGGACGGATTGCATTTTCTCCTCTCCTGCCTCAGTTTCCATCGCGTCCATCCACTGATCGTACAGATCCACACACAGCAGACTGCCAGGGATATTCCGCAGGAAGTCCTACAAGCAGAATTAAAGTAGAGGAATGATGATCAGCTCTCCCATTTTGTTTTCTGAAGAAAATGCAATTTTCTGAAGAAATGCCATTTTCCAAATGTGCTTCATATTCACTCCCTGTTAGTAAAATACTCATTTATCAAACACTAATATTTAAAACACAAACAACTGAATTTAACTTAAACTCATCTTGAAATGTACTTTGGATGACTGTTTATTAAGTATATCCTGAAATAACTACGCTGTACGATCATCTAATTATCACGATACTGCATATGGTGTGTGTGTGTGTGTGTGTGTGTGTGTGTGTGTGTGTGTGTACCTTCAGGACAGCAGCAATGACGAACACAGATTGGTGTGTGATCTCCGGATCCTCGGTTCCTCTGTCGAGTTGCTCCCGAAGTTCCCGGCAGGCTTTGGCTCCAGCCGAGCGCCTGAAGACCCCCCTGGTGTACGGCCCCTCCAGGTACAGGTGCACCAGCATGTCCTAAACAGGGAGCAAGGACTTTACCTCCACCAAACTATCCCACTGATCTCTAATCAGTCATGTTGTTAGCTGTAACAGCTGTGTGGAGTCAGAGGGTGCAGGGAGCGTTAGCATGTTAGCATCCAGGAATTTGGCTCTTTAAAACTCTTTGTTTTGATTAGGAAATAAACTAGATATTAATTCAATATTAAGTCCACTGTTGCCTCTGATTCAGTGGGTTGAAAGAAGCCACCAAAGGTTTCAGAGCAGCAGCAGATTTCAGCACATTACCGTAACTGATGAATGAAGAATGTGGAACAACCTGACAGTTTAGGCTGATCTAAAAGGGCTTTTCAGGGCACCTCAGACCGAGAAAGGAAGCTTTCTCTTCTTGCTTTTTCAGCATTTTTCGGGTTTCACTTCTCAAAACACCGATTCACGACTTGAGGCAATTATCTGAGGCAGCTAGATAAGACTAACAATAACAGAATTCCCTCTCCAACAAATATATCTCACTTCCCCTAAAAACAAAATCTTCCTGCGCTCCTGCACTGGTCCCGGACACCTCCGCTGACCCGAGCTCGGCTCACCATGACAGCCTTGGGCAGGCCCTGGTCCGGAGAGCAGATGGAGCCTAGCGGCCGTCCGAACAGCCGCCCCTGAGCGGGGCCCAGCGAGGTGGGCAACAGCGGCACGCTGTCCAGCTGCGGGTTGGAGCCCTTCCAGAAGGGCCAGTTGATCAGGGATCGCTTCCTCTTGAAGGTCTTCTGCTGAACTGGCTCTGCAAGGAGGAGGAACGGGAAGAGTCCGAGAAGGTCCTGTTACAAAGCAGCTGGAAGCAATTTGACGCACTTTTGTGAAAGGCTAAAAATGAAGCCTGAAAAGTGTCATTTTTGCTATTGTTTTGTTTGTTTTATCAGAAAATGATGAGTAACATACCTCCTATCCTTTCCAGGATGCATTTATACATTTACGGATACGTTTTCTTCATGTTTAGCTTATTTCTCACGTTCAGGCGAGTCTGAGGATGAGGGCACTTTGTTTCATGGATATGTTCACAGTTCTGCTTGATCGAGCTGTCGGTGGAGGAATCGTGAGGTGTGTGTGTGTGTGGATGTCAGCGCCGTTCATGCGTGACACAACCTCCAGGGTCCCTCAGAGGTCGTGAATTCCGCGTTTGCTCAACAGTCGCTGAGTCTCGGCGCTGCGAGATTAGCGCTCAGTTTATGCGTCAATTTGACTCTTTTTATATATAAAAACAAGAATGACAATAATAGTGTAGCAAAATTTGCTACAGCGACAAACGCTGATATTTCTTGCAGCGGACTCTTGCCGAAGCACAAACGCGGCAGCTTGTAAAAGATAACGTTAACACGGCCATGATTTGTATGCGAGGGAAGGCCTTTTCAAACAAACCAAAGATTCTTTGAGTGGGTGGAGGACACGGCAGTCACAGAAGGCCAAGATGTGTGGCATACCTCACATACAAGTCATTATCCAACAATCTGACAAATATGCACTGGAAGAAAGCTTTCCTGATAAAATGAATGCTCCGAGCTGCTCTGGCTCTTCTCAGCAGGAATTAAAGTCCGTGCTAAACAGAGCTTTTATATTATAACCAGAATAAACCCACGATCATAAACCCACGAGCAGATCCAGTCTCTCTCTGATCGTCACCTCGATGTTGTTGGAATATTTTAAGAAATGAGCACAGAGACGTGCTGGCAAATTCACCTCCGTGTAAACAAACATCAGCTTTGCATTGAAAATGGAGGCTTCTTTACATTCCAGCATCGTAAACTCCTCCAGTGGGCTGACTGGAGGCAAATCCACTTTATCCACTTTACGCCTCAACCGTGATAAGCTGAGAGCCTACGTGCAAAAATCCAGGTGACTGAAATCACATAAACCCTGATTAACCAATTAGTCTCATTGACACGCCTGGATTACAACCGCCTGGAAGTTCTAGAAGCAAAACAAGATGAAAACTTTTGTTTTATTAGCAGACTTTCATTACGTAGTTTGATTGTTCGTACCATACGAACAATGAAATGTGTTTATTTGCAGTGTGTGTGTGTGTGTGTGTGTGTGTGTGTGTGTGTGTGTGTGTGTAGAGTCTGTGGGTGTAAGATATCAGCCCTCAGCTTGTTTGACAGTCTTGTCATCACAGAAGAACAAATGTAATCTGCTGGAAAAGGTAAAGTATGTGGCCGCTCTTTCATCCGCACATGCTAATTAGTCACGGACGTCCCCGACAGGCCCGCCTGAAGCAGCGCGGGGCCACGCCTGGCTTCCTGCCTCAGACGCCACGCAAACACGCATGTGGATGAGTGATTGGACGCGTGCGGCGGCGCCGGTATGGAGCGATTATGTAAGACGCTGTTGTGAAGGTGGAAGAATCGGCAGCGACGTTTGTGTTGTGACAGAAACGGGTGCTTCTGTCCATCCCCGTCCATCGGCCTCCCTCCCTCCCTCCCTCCCTCCCTCCCAGCAGCGTTTATCTCCTCCCTCCTCGGCCTCTCTTCCGATGTGAATTCTTGCTGTTCTATCTGTTACAGTCGGCTGTTTCTTTTTCCTTCACCTATCCTGACCTCCATGCTGGCTCCATAGCTGTGTCATCTTTTTCACTTCCCATCCTCCCGTTCTCACACTCATCCGTCCCTTCTGGGGTTTCTTCCTCTTTGCCTCGCCGGTGTTTTTCTTGGTGAGACCGCGTCTTCTCGCCTACTCTCCCACCGTTCTCCTTATCTCGGCTTTCTCGTTCAGAGGTAAGAACGTGACAAACATGCGCCTGTTCTCGAATTCCCCGACAAACCTCGTCTCTCAGTTTGACTGACAAACTCCCTCCGTCACTACGGATACTTTTGCTCTTTATCTGTCTTTGTGAGGCCCTTCAACAACAGGCTTGTGTTGAAAGTCATGGGCTCGTTATTTTTCTTCCAGATTTACGAACCCTGACCATCTTCATACCGCAGAAGTCCTTTAATTCTGAAATAAATCTGCTTCCCTGCTCTGAAATGTGCTCCTAAGCGTGTCATTGACCGGGCAGCTGTCTCACCCATGAGTGGCGCCTGGCCCAGGAGAGCCCGGTTGGGCTTGAGGATAAACTGGCACTGGTTGTCAGGTGGGAGGCACTGGTCCAGCAGCAGGACCCCCGGACAGTCGGTGGGACTGGTCGCATCTCTCGCGGCTCCTCCTCCCGGACCGGCAGCGCCGCTCCCGCCATCCCGGATGTGGCTCATCTTGACGCTGAAGGGAAACTCGTGGCCTGAATGAGCGGATGAGGGAAAACCGATTTGTGTTGTGCAAAGATGAATCAGCAGTCCCGAGTCCAGAATTCACCAACAAAGGAACGACAGATTACGGCAGGAAAGGAACTGCTGCGAAACGCTAACAGATGCTGGGCTTTTAGTGCTGATGCCTGGGCTGTAGCGGGTAAAATATGTGCTGCCTCGTTTCCCAAAATGGTTTAAATGGGCAGAATTAGACGGCAGTTAAAGGCACCATTACACCAGTCAACACTGGGCCTGCTCTGTCAGACCTGTTTAGGCTAAGAATTTATGCTAAAAGGGGCAAAAAGAAGTTGGAGCGTCGGCTCTCACCGATGAGAGGGTATGGAGGCTCGTCCTTACTGGAGCTCACCCACAAGCGGTGGTCTTTAACGCAGCCCTGAAAGGAAAGAAGAGAAGAGAATATTTACTTTTGCATTGAAAACAGAGGTCATTTTTAAAATAAACTGGTAAACATGAGGCGCTACTGTCCGTAACGCCGAAAGAATGGTGAAAGGTCGAATGTTGATAGATTTAAGACAGGACATTTTGAAAATCAATTTACATACACTGGTAGGAAAGTAATCTATAATCCCATTATTCTGTACACATTCTTGGCATGCTAACACCTGATTTTGACATTAGCCTCAGACCTCTAAGAATCCTAATAAATCATATTTTCCAACAGCGGCCTAGCAGGGATCTGCCTAAATGACTCCAGAAACCACATCAAAAGGATCAAAAATGAGTGTGTACAGACGCAAACATCAACAGTGGTCTGTCTGCCCGCTCACCGATATCCCAAACTGCAGCAGGGCCATGCGGATGACATCATCGGTGCTGTCTGCGTTGCTGACCGCCAGCGTCTTGGCCTGCAGGGGGAAGTTTGCGAAACATGATTGAAGCTCAGCCGGATGTTTGTTGCATAAAATATCCTAAATGAAGCCGCAGACGGACGGAAAGACGCCGCGATGTTCCACGCGGCTCTGACAGAGGAAAAGACGAAGAGGGAAAAGAAGGGATCTCACGTATGCACAGTTTCCTATGTCCTTGGCGAAGATTTTCAGGGGGACGGTCTTGGGGTCGTCCCTGTCTTTTCCCTCCAGGATCCCACTGAAGCGGAGGAAAGATGCCAGACTCAGAATAAAAACCAGAAGACAAGGCGTGTGCCCCATGTTGAGCCCTGAAGGCCGTCCCGGGGGGGTTAACGGCCGGTGGGTTACCTTTTGATGAGCTCCAGCCACTTGTCCTTGTGCTCCTCGGAGCTGAGGAAGAGCGACGGAGCACAATCAGTGGCGATCAGGGTAAAAGCATCCGTCTGTTTGCTCTCTTATGCAACTCGTGTTTGTTCCTTTCAAGCGCGTGCCATTATCTCCTTCAGCCTCACCGTACCCGGACAGAACGGCTTTCACGAGCAGGAACCGCAGTCGCGCTTTAGGGTTCAGGGATTTTGCAGTTGTGTGTTAGATTTCCAGTTCTATAGTGTGTGGTTGCCTGGGAACATTGTGTGCTTTTGAGGACGCATCAGTGACTCATGCTGCTGTTACGTCTGATACATAATGTCAGCAGATGTTCTGAGTGACGTGACGGCGATGCACACTGACTGAGTTTGACCACGTTGGGGCCATTTTGGCTCCGTGAGCGTACTTCTCCACCTCTGCTGTGTGGACGTGCGTACCTGAAGGTGGCCACGAAGTTGCAGGTGGGCCAGCCCACAACGAAGCTCCTCTCAGAGTTTGTGCTTCCCTCACACACTTCCTCCAGGCAGTTAGACGTCCACATCTCACACACTCGGACTTGGGCCTTCACCTTAAAATGGGTGGGAGATCTACAGAAGACACAGCGTGCTTCATTAAACACAACAGAGCCCGAGAAGCATTGTCTTTAATGTTATATTCCTGTATTTTAACACTGAAAATCAGAGTGATTAAACCAACAAATGCAACTGTGCATTCCAGACTCTGAAGCAAATGCTGGGGGCGGAGCCTGTCGTCAGGAGTAGCATGTTTTTCTCGATACGCTTGGTCACCTGCAGCAGGTGTTACTTTGACTGCACACACACTGGCTGGACAAACCTGACCTTCCACATAGCAAGATGTTTCTGAACGCTTTAACTATATCCAGAATGTATGACGTAACACGAAATTTTGCACACCGGGAGCTAAAATAACTAAAACCAGATCTTCAATCTGGATCTTTAATCATCTATAAAGTAGCACCCTTACTGGTGACCCAGTGATACCAGTCAGGAGATGTTTTTTTTAATAAGAAAAGTCACGAGAAAGTTAAAAGATGCCGTAGAAGGTTCTTATAACAGGGTCCCCAAGTAATAAAGTGTTTCTAAGTAAGTTATTTCACCTTTAACTTTAAGTTTTCTTCATAAACCTTTTTCCACAAACCTCTAATGGACACGTGGCAGCGCTGCTAGATTGCCTTTAAATAGATTAGAGATCCAGCAATTTTCTCTGAGTAAAAGTGTATTTATCCAGCACTACATCTGTGATTATAGACAGAGAACCTCCAGCATGTGGCACGCACGCACTCTCCCTGCTATTACACAGATATTAAGGTTAAACACGCATGCGTATGCACACAAACACACACCAAGACATTCCTCTAACTCACCCTGTGCTCAGCCACAGTCTAACAGCCAATTATAGCATGTTGGTGCTGGAGGGGTCGGCCCCGCCCACTGGCACATGACCACAGCGGGCCTGCAGGGTCCGCACTGAGTGTGTGTGTGTGTGTGTGTGTGTGTGTGTGTCAGTAGGACTGATCCAGGCCAGAGTAGCTTTGATCTGAGTCAGGCTTCATATGGATTTAATTGGCTGGGAAATAATTATATACGAGGAGAGAAAATGATGGAGGGAGAAGTGAAAGAATGCAGTACAGACAGAAGATCTGAGGCAAGAGTGCACGAAAAACATCAACCTTTCCTTCACAAATGGCTGTTTTTATCTGTACTTTGGCCTTTCTCCAATGCAAGGCCTGAAAATGCTGCTTATTTGTTTCTGTGATTCCTGTTTGCGGCTCCCGGTCTGCGTTTCCCGTCTGATCCTCATTCCGACACACAAACGGACTCCTTCACTGCCGGGACGCGGACACTTACTTGGCCTTGGCGACCAGAAGGGTGTCATTAAAGAGGAAGAGGTGTCTGTCCTGGGTCTGCAGGCCTGTCTTCAGCTGGGCTTGGGCGTGACCCAAGAAAAGACGGGCTGGGCACTCGGCGAGGAAGGCCTGGACGAGAGGACATGATTCTGGGCTGACTGGAGTCAGGCAGCTTTCCCTGAGGACAGAACACACAACGAGAGACGACTGATTCAACATGGAATAAATACGGAGAGGCTACTACGGTCTATCTTGTCTCTACTTTCCTTGCTGTCAATCTATGTCGCTAATGGACGGATGAAAACAGAGGGGGGACTTTCAGGAGGAAAAGGAAGTAGTTTGAGAGCACTATCCTTTCCTGTTTACCCTGAGCTGCCAGATTAAAGGTCCAGATCTGCTGTTACACACAAATACATGCATTGTCTATCTCCATATCAGTCCTTTGTCTCGTCTCCGCTCTCTCACGCATGTGCACGCCCACCTCATCACACTGTCTCCACGTCCTCCTGTTTTTCCAACACACGGATGCACACGGGGACACGCAAACAACACAAACACACGATTCTCTGAGGATGAGAACAAAGCATGAAAGAGTCTCCTCACGGAAAAACTTTCCAGGAATGTTACATAAGTGATTGGTTATGCAATTAATTATTGGATGCCAGAGTGCTGCCCTTTGCCCGTCGTCCAAAAATAAACTGCAAATTGGGGGCTGAGTGGGGCAAAGCAACCAGTTAGATGCTGGTTTGCTGGGGCAAGAGGCTGGGATGGACAGGATGCTGGTGGATTTACTGTCCCTGGACAAAGTTCAGTATTTGTTTCACTTATAATCCTCAGATTACATGTCTGACTATGCAGCTGATTACCTCCCTCTTTAACACACACACATACACACACACACACACACACAGACACACACTTATAAATAGGTGACTTTCACATTGTGCTACGGAGCCATCTTCCGTATTCAGCACACATCTCTTCCTCCTGAATGTGTGATTGACAGCTGAGTCGCCCATCTTTTGACTCTGACTGATGAGGAGCCAACGGCTCCATTGTCCCTCGTGTGATGTTGATAAATTGAGATCTGGCCCTGCTCAGCTCTACATGGCCACCTGTCAGATGCAGCCCTGCGAGGAGCAATGTTGACTTTTTAGAACACAATGACGCACACATACTAATGTCCCAGCATGAATAATAAGCGGAACTGAGGATGATTATCTGAATAAATCCCAAAGATGGACCCTGATTATTTATTTTACAGCCCAGTATCAATGTTTTGTGTATTTAAGAGAGGAGGAAACCCTAAAAGATCACTTAGCCTATCAGACAAGCCAAATGTCCATCCTTACCATCTGTTTCCAGCACCAAGTTTCTCATTCTTCTGATGCATTTTCGGTCTTATGTGCATCCACTCAGCTCATCACAGCATCGGCTCTGCCGCTGAGCCAGACTGAGCCGACCTCAGGGAACCCATGACGTGCACTTACACAACACAGTCCATCTGTTCAGATTTGTTAATGTCCCCAAGAGAGATGGCATGTGTATGTGTGTATGTGGTTACACACGTGTCCGATTCATCACATGCATCTGCGGTTGATCTGCCTCTGATAGCGAGTCTGCGTGCATAGCTGCAGCAGTATTTTAAGATTTTATGTCATCAATCTGGGACAAAGTGCTGAATGAAAAGAGGTTCGCTGGCCTGGTTCGTTTGCTTCTTACATAACGCGCAGGATCTGACGAGTATGAAGAACGCAGTAAAAGATCAGCATCAGCAAACACTTGAGTGATTGATGCACACTCTGTCACACACACACAAACATATGCGCAGCACCAGTCCCCTGGTCAAAACACGCTCAGAAACGGCACCAAGAGCTAAAGTCTGTAATCTAAAAACTAAATTTAAACTTTCTGACAACAACCTTGCTTCAACCTCAACAGGAAATACAACTATTTACTTACTAAAAGGTCTCTAAACTCTCTTTAGGATCCACCGGCTCAATCATTCATACGATGATGTGATGAAACAAATCTTTTCCACCTTCTCCCTTCTTACTGTTTCCACCTGCCTCCAAGTGCCTGCGGCTACACCGGCTCATTTCCATCCATCAAACTACAGCATAAGGTCATTCTTGGCAGGCGCACACGGGGACACACACCGAGCGATGAGGTCAGAGCCTTGAAACTCTCTTCTAACAGCGATTAAAGGAGATGTGACCCGGGGGCTGCGAGCCATGACATCTTCAGCAGAGCTCATTAAAAGAAATGTCTTTTTCATGAGGCGTGGATTGGACCGTGCTCTGGAGGCGGCTCAACATGTGCACATGTTGTCAGTAATGGTCATATGGTCAAATAATCAATTGAGACCATGACAAAAAAAAACACTAAAATCACGTTCGAAACCGCAAAAACGAGACATGCTTGCCTGAGAATGACTGCCTGCAGCCCAGGCGATCTCTGCACCGCCACATTAGGCTGTTTGATTATTATTATTTATTATACCTTCTACTAATTAAAGCCCCAGCTGCGGCGGCCATACTGTAAACTCACTCATCAATCAGCCTGATCTCGGGCGGCGGACTCGGTGTGAAGGCAGCACTATTTCTGCTATGTCTGTCAACCCTACGCGAGCATTTTTTAAAATTTTCTGTGCGTGTGGAAGTCATTTCGTGGCGTCACTGTGGGTGTGGGGTCAGGGATGCCAGCCAATCATATGTTTTTGTGCTCTGCCACTTTCCTCTGTGGTATAGATTTCATCTCCTGAGAGGAAAGGAACTCTAGTAAATCCGTAACCCTCCAGGCTGACAGATGAGGTTATTCTCCTTCCTGGAGCATTCAGAATGTGTGTTTCTTTTAGGTGATGCAAGAGGGTGAGCTGAAGGTCAGAGTGGCTTTCAGCAAGCGCAAAAGAAGGAAACAGGAAAAGGAAAATATATATTCTTTAAAGCATCTATAAACCCTCTTAAAAGCTGCACTTGTATGTTTACTTTTCTCCAGGGAGCCGTCTGGTGTGAGGGATCTCCAGAATGAAGAAACACGACAGTTGGGAGCCTCAAGAGCAACATGAAACAAGTACTACAAATATCCATGATCTGTGATTCAGGCAACTATTAGTGAACAAACAATGAGATGGAGGAGAAAAATGAGCAAACAAGAGCAGCTCTGACCGTGGACGCGCCAGGCCACCCAGTCCATCTGTGAGCCAGTATTGCTGGGATGTGTGAAAAGATCTTCATTCTGAGGGTTCTCTCTCAGATGGTCTGAAGTGAAAATGCCAGAAACGGAAAAAGCCCTCCAGTCTGGGCACGAAAAGCAGAAGCACAGACTGGCTCTTTCTGCTCTGAGTGTCTGACTTTCATTGTTTCCAATGGCTGACTTGGAAAAGAGCGCCAGAGGTGGTCATGAATACTTTTAAAATTCCACCTGTCAGTGGTTGATAAGACAGAAAAGGTAAAAATGTAACACAACAAGACGAAACCTGGGTGGGTTAAAAACCTGGATAAGATATTGACAAAATCATTTCAAAGAAGTTTCAGTGATTAAAGGTTGCAAAATATAAAGACTATCTAACACAATAGAGGCCTACATTTTTGGAACAACCAGAAAATTAAGGATTTATTAAGTGAAAGCAAGAATAGATCAAGAACCGATCCCTGAGGAACTCCACAGTTAAATGAACAGAGATAGAATCTCTTTTTTTTTTTGTCTGGCTTTTGTGATCCCTTTTATATAATGAAAAGTATGTGTATATACTGGTTGGAGTTTAGACCCCCTGCACACCCACATCCCCTTCCAGACATTAATGAACAACACCCTCACTTAACAACATGAGATGTGTTGACCCCAGATGACCCTACTAGCTCCCACACCTCCTTTTAAGAGGTCATAGGTTAAGGGTGAGAGCAGAGAGTGTAAAGCCCTGGCTCCATACATCC
>BJFM01001997.1:0-10493 GCA_016586285.1 Arothron firmamentum | reverse complement strand
TCTTTTTAACTGCTCAACTCTTTAGAAAGGTCTTGATTGAATAAGGGCCCCTGAAAAGGAGATTTTAAATCAATGGAGAATTTGCTGGGTTTATCAGACAAACACCTGTTACGGTTCTGCTGGTTCTTGGGTTGTTTTTTGCTTTCTTTTGTCCACTAGGGGGCGTGGTGATTACAGTCTTCGCTGGTGGCAGACACACCTGGAGCGTATCACCATCAGTGAGATTATCTGAGGCTCTGGCACCTGCCCCCTAGTGTCCGATCGTCCCATCAGTGGAGTGGTATTTTGTTGGCTGGAAGCTTCGTGTCTGTTGGATTGTGTCTCATGAGAGTTTTGTATTGTCTGAAGCTATGTTTCTATTCTCTGTAACTCTGTAAGAATTCAGCTTGTTTTCCAGCTATGTATCCATTCTGTGCAGGCCGTAGAAATCTGTGAGGCCTTGTTCCCAGACATTCTGGCGCTGTTTTGCATGTCTCCTGATATTGGGACATGCCATGGGCTCATGATGGCTGACCATGTGTGAGCATCCACCGGAGGGAGAGATCCTCCTCCTTCCTTCTCCTTTCTCCCTTTCAGTAACAACTGGATGCTATACTATATATGGTTTGAGTTATACTGTCATCAGAGAAGAATGTGTTTACTCAGTGGTGTATAAGGCCGCTACTGGAATAAGTTAGGAGGAGATCTTCACCACCAGACCTCCTGCAGGCAAGCTGCACCCTCCACTTGATGCCCGACTTGTTCTCTCC
Source organism: Arothron firmamentum (assembly GCA_016586285.1). Lineage (NCBI taxonomy): Eukaryota > Metazoa > Chordata > Actinopteri > Tetraodontiformes > Tetraodontidae > Arothron > Arothron firmamentum. The sequence continues at coordinate 9,744 of BJFM01001997.1, read as the reverse complement.
AATAAACATCTGTTCAAACCAAGTCGGCTATCAGCAGAAGAAAGTTGGCGTCACAAACCAGATTGGTTGTGGCTGTCTTCTTCTTCATCTGCTTCCTCGGACCAACTCCCGCTCCAAGCCGGCAAGTAAAGTGAACATTTTTTATACATTGGGGTGCTGGTTAGTTCAATTAAGCTTTTGGGGGAGTAATTTAGACACACCGTAAAATCATTAGTGTGGGTGTACATTTTTGTGTTGATGTTGGGGAAATACCGGTACTTCTTCTAAATTTTTCAGTTTGACCTTTTTTGTTTTGTTGAAGACTGAATTAGTGGGTCTGGGGAAGAGGCAGGCCATGAGATTTATTGCACTGCTCATGAGCAGTGCAATTTAGTTGAAATGATCAGTTCAGCTAAAAAGGACAGCTGATTCTAGATTTATCTTATTCGGTCTGTACACTGTGTTATGGACAGGATTGGCGACTGAGCGTACAGGCACTAAGAATGTGTCGGTGTTTTGGCCAGGTAATGCCGCGGATTCAAAATAGTTTGCCCAAAGTCCTGTGTTCCCCGTGGGAGTACTCAGGCCAGTCTCTTTTGAGTGGCTGGAAATCTGGGATTAATACTTGATTGTGAATGCCCTCTCTGGTATGGCTGACGAGTGTGCTTGAAGTCATTTTTTCGATCAGGTACCCACTTTTCAGGGTCGTAGATTTAGTGTGGGCAGTTGCGAAAAACTGTGGTTTATGGCAGCGTCACCGGGGATATCCTGATAGGAATAAATCAGATTGTATGTGTGTGTGCGCGATCGATTGAGATTTTGTGTGAAGCTTGAAGAGGACCTAAGCGTCGTCCTGGTAGTGAAAAACACCATATAAGTCTGTGCTGAGACAAAGAATTCGAGGTGCGGTCCAGTAGGACCGCATGGTGCTGAAGCAATAAACATACACACACACGTGTATGTATGCTGGAGTGTTGGTGAAAAAAGAAAGGCCTAGAAATATTACATTTTCTCATTTTACATATTTATGTAACATCTTTGGTGAACTTCATTTAAAGAGAAAATATTTTCATCCGTTGTTGGTTAATTTTGGTCCTTTGAGTTTTTGGGGGTGGCTCACACTACACATCGGGCCTGTAGCTTAGCTGATAGCTCGGGGTAGTGAGAACGGATGTTCACTCTCTGACTATTAGAAGTGAACAGGAAGTGGTTCTCATCTTCAGGAGGTGGAGCTAGCTGGCTCCCCCTAGGGGTGAGTCGGAGAGCCCTCCTCATTCAATGCTTGCTCACTTTATTTTTGGAGTCTCAGCCTTTATCAGAAGAAGAGACGAAACACTCATTTGCTCTCTCCTTCTTGGAACAGTGATGAATTGTTTGAGTCGGAATTTTAGGATGAGAAAATGTTGGAGTATAAATAAAACAGGTTAATTTACTTGGCTGATTATTGTTTATAATTCGATGAATGCCTAATAATGATAACTGCTATAGTTTAATAAAAATAATGATAATAACACACTAATTAAATCTCTGCTGGTAATCAGTGATTATGTGCAAGAACTATACTTGTTGTATTTTTTTGAAGGAGCTTAATAGTTTATGAATTACTGAATTTTTCTTTTTTTTTTTTTTTTTACACTTTTGACACATCTGAACTTGACTCCTTTAGGAATAGACGAGAGGAGGAGTTGCTACATGGCAAAATTGAAACTCCCGTGTGAGGTTTTTGCACTCAGTACAACCCCCCTTTCAGATGATGTCAATTCTACCAGCAATTTTACCAGGGGTGCCAGGACAAAAAGAGAACTTGCACAACTTCATAATCTTGCATCTTATCATTGGAGAATTAGTATAGCAGAGAAATGGGATATCGGTTTGTTTACGTTTTATGGTGTTGTATTTCTTGCCGAACATATTGACAATATCACTTACACTGCAGGGTTTTGCTAATGAAACCATAAGAGGCTTTGAACATCTTTCCAACGCTCAGAGGAGTCACAGACTTACATTGTTGAAACATGGCTTTAGATTACATTTTGGCCAAGGAAAGAGGTTTGTGTGTGTCTTTGAATTAGACAGGAGATGCTTGTTACACTTTGATTCCAGGCAATGGTGATAATATCACTAGTGTGATTGATACTTTGAAGAAGATAAGAGATGCATTTGGTCCTTCTAAAGGTGCAGTAACATCTGCGACGGCATGGCTCCAGGACAAATTTGGTCCAATGGGAGCTATGTTGATTCAGGTTCTCAGTGCAGTTATAGTGAATCTGGGTGTGATGTTTTGCTTTTGTACTTTGTCATTGACCTGTGCTAAGGCAATGAGATCTTCACCATCAAGACCACCAGACCTCCCGCGGACAAGCTGCAGCCTCCACTTGATGCCTGACTTGTTCTCTCCAATAAACATCTATTCGAACCAAGTCGGTGTCTGCGAAGATTCCTTCCTCATCAACACATCTCGGTTATCAGCAGAAGAAATTCACCACAGTTTTCTTTTCCCTTTTTTCAAGAACACCACGTTTCCCCCGAGAGGATCCTAGTTTTTGTATTCATGGACTGTATGCAGAGGAGCCTGCCCGCGAGAACATCGGGCAACCTAGTTTTCTGTTGATGCACCATTTTATCCTCCTTTGGAGCGCTTTTTGTTCTCATTAACTCGCCCAAATAAAGGGTTGTTTTAATTTTTGTCTCGCTGCCTCACCTCTGACTGCTTTTGGGTCCAAAGTTAAACTTTAACAAACTGTTTGCTCGTCTAACAACTTCTGCCTGGCTAGAATTGCTCAGGTGAGAGCAACTGCTGGGATCAACTATCCTAAAGCACTGGAACAACAGGGATCAGCGCACCCAGATATGCACACAAACAAGGCGAACAAGTTAACCAGTCACCTGAGAATTCCAACGCCAACAAAGGACACAGTTTTGGCTTCTGTGATCCTGAGCTGCTCGGGGAGACACCTGCTAATGTACACCTGTGCTGTCGTTGCCATGGCTTTGATGTGTTTTTCTACCCAATCAGTGGTTGTGTTTTTTCATTCCAGTTTGTCCACAGTGCTTTTTGCTGAAAATCTTCCACGACACGCCTCTGTGGAAACCTCCAAAGAATCTGTTGTTTTCTTCTAGAGAGCCTGGACACTGAGACAGACCTTTGCCCTATTTCCCAATATAAATGTATGTTTTAACATTACAACAAGCCATTTCAGCTTCCCTCGCAAATCTGTGGGTGTCAGACATTTTCACACGTTTCTGCTACTTTTGACAGAATTCTTGGAATTGAACATCAAAGGGTATCATAATCCTAGCATGCAGCAGGACACAAGGTAGTTCTGTAGAGTCAGCTGGCTCCCAGATTTGTCCCTCACAGTCCAAGACTGTTTTTACCAGGACTATGACTGTTTTCACCAGGACTCAGTTCTCATCGGGGCTTAATCAAAAGTCCAATCGGTGGTGGATCATCTTCTCCCGGTGGCCGGAGATAAACTCGGGTGTATTTGGAACTAACTTGCTAGCGAGCAGGCTAGTTTCATGGAGTATATTACACAAATAACTGACTCAGAGTTACACTGAAGCTGCTTTCTGAAACAGAAAACTCTGAGTTTCCCTTACATCACAACAAATTAATGAAGAGTTTTCATTAATTTCTGAAACGGGCCAATGGACTCTGATTGTGTTTACCTGGGACCCGGTTCAGAGAGCGGGTTGAGCAAAAATCCATTCATCTGTGGCTGACTGGCTCCTCCCCTTCTGAAGGAAGTTAATGCCATTCATCCTTTGCCAGATGATTTGTCTTGTGGTGCTGTGGTGAATTTCTTCTGCTGATAGCCAAGATGTGTTGATGAGGAAGGAATCTTCACAGACACGACTTGGTTTGAATAGGTGTTTTTTGGAGAGATCAAGTCTAGTATCAAACCGGGCGCTGAAGCCTGTCCGCGGGAGGTCTCGTGGTCCTGATGGTGAAGATCTCCTCTCAACTTATTCCAGTGGCGACCTGATATACCACTGAGTAAACATCTTCCTTTCTGAACTCAAGCCTATATATGGTATACATATTCTACTCTGAACTCCAACTATACATGGTAAAGAGTCCAGTTGTTGCTGAAAGGGAGAAAGAAGAAGGAGGGAGGGAGATTTCTCCCTCCTGTGAATGTTCATACATGGTCAGCCGTCATGAGCCCATAGCATGTCCATATCTAAGGAGACATGATACACCCTGCACACAGCGCCGGAATGTCTGAAAACAAGTCGAGGCCTTACAGATTTCTACGGCCTGCACAGAATGGATATATAGCTGGAAAACTAGCTGGACTCTTACAGAGTTACAGAGAATAGATACATAGCTTCAGATACTACACTACCATTCTGACTGTCTTTTAGCTTCACCACTGCTTGTGCTGAACCTTCATGTTTGAGATGGTTTCCCAACATTAACACATTTCATGGGTTCTGCTATAAATTGGTCTCTTATATTCAGTTCACTCTTCCTCCATGTTTAGTCAGGATGAGTCAGTTGTTGCTTCAGGAGCCTAACAGTGACAAACATCTGTCTTTTCCAACATACTTAATGAGAAAACAATGACTTACCTTGGGAATGGAGTATCCCAGTAGGTCCGTGTCTCTGGTAGTGCAGTGGAAAACACTGAGAGGAACAGTGTTGGCCGTCCTCTGGATTTCATGAATCACAGCCTACATTCACAACGGAAGCAGTCAGATCAATGTAGAACTGTCATGTCAAAGGTCATAAAGATGGTGGTGATGGCCTTCATCTTCATACCTGCACATAGGGCATCTGCACTCTGTCTTCATAACTGACCTCCGGGTTATCTTGCAGAACTTTGTCGATTTCCTGCTGACAAAGCTCTGAGGAATGCAGTAAAAAGAAAGAAGTCAGAGTCCCAGTAGCAACCAGAGCTCTGCTAAATTGTACCAAATATATAATGCTGTTGTTCTGTTTTCTTCTAACAGTTTCTGGGAGATTTGCGTCGTGTGTCTGTGATGGTTACAGAAAGCCGATGGCGAAGCATGAACTCGCATTAACAAATGCAGATTTGCAGGTTTGGTCATGTTTTTTGAGAACTTTATGATCTTGACCTTATCGCTCTTGAAGGTGTCATACATGTACTGAATGTGCTCATCTTTACTTATATGCCCTTTTGTAGATGCAGTAAACAGTTGACTCACACTTAAATTTAATAAATGTGCTTCATTTTGGGTTCTACCAAAGTGGCCACGTGTCGATACTGTTGTATCGACACGTGGCATCATCGCTGCTGCTGTTAGGGTCTGGTTTGCTGGCCCCCTCCTGTGTATTTTGTGTTCCCCTTGTTCTCCCATAGAGGGGGCTGTTCCCCCTGACTCTGCTGGAGTCAGGGGGCACACCTGCGGCTGATCAGCTAATCAGTACTGATTAAAGGATGCTGGCAGCCAGTGCTCACTGCTGGATCGTTTTGTCTGTTTTGCTTTGTTTTGCTTTGCTTTGCCTGTTTGGTCTGGTTGTTGTAGTGTTTTTTCATGTTCTGTCTGGAGTTGCCCTTGTGTCCCTGCCTCTCTTGCCGTGAGCTGCCTGAGCAAAACCTCCTCCTTCCCTGTGGGTCTTGGAACCCGACTCTGCGAGTAACCGTTTTTCCCAAGACGCCACAATCTCCCCGAGAGGAGCAAATACGTTCAGGATTCCGGACACCCCGCTGAGAAACCTCCCAAGAGCTTTGGACTTTTTGGATGAACTTTTGGATTAGTTTTTTCCTCCCTTCGGAGCACTTTCTGTTTACCTTTTTGTACTCCCAATAACAGGGTTGACTATTTTGAACCGCCTCCCTGTCTGCATTTGGGTCCTTTAAAAAAAACGAATTCCCAACACCTGCTGCGCTTACTTTTATTACCACATACACAGTGAAAAACTGTGTATCCCAAATATCCCAGAGGAAGATTATAGCTTGTTTTCAAAAAAAAAGAACTTACCCTGGATGTGTGGATACTTCATGAGGTAGAGCAAGCCAGAAAGCATGGTGTTAGCTGTCGTGTCAGTCCCAGCAAAGTGAAGATCCAAAAGAACGGCACAAAGCTGGTCTTCAGAAAGTGATGACTCGGTGTTCTCCCTCTTTTTATTCAGAAAAAATAGAGAATTACCAAAAAGTGTACAAACGAATATCTCAGAAGACAGAAGAGACGCACACAACCCACCTTCTCCAGTTCATCCAAGTAAGCATCTATGAAATGCTGTGGCTTACCCGGAACTCTTGTCTTTTTGTTTTCAATTAACTTCTCCAAATATCTTTCCTTGGACATCTTGTAAATACAGTTTTCCAGTTATTTTTTGGATTGTCTATATTACGTATACATATAATGACAAACAAGCTTAGAGTACCTTGAACAGCTGAAAGGCTTTCTTGAAGGGCAGCGGTAAGTAGCGCACACTTGGAATTGAATCATAAATCTGTATGGAAGAAATTCTTTTTCGGGTAAATTCAAGTAATTGGAAGAAAAATAACAATGAATAGCCTCTTTAATAGTGTTGTAAAGAATATTAGCATGTAGTATGCTATAGGAGCCCAGATGTTAAATATGCTTTTTATATTATGGAGAGAGTACGAAGGGCGGGGGGGAGGGATTCTCCATATAAGAGAATCAGCATCATGGCAGTCTCCACCTTATTTTAAAAATACTTTGCCATTTTTCACTACCGGTTGCTACCATCCACTGGTGGTGAGCCTCTGCGTCCAAGCCAGCTAAATATAAGTGAAATGTAGCAATTGCGGAGATCGGATACGCTAGCTCACCATCCAAGTGCTCTTCTACTGTACAGTGGGGCTCGAAGGTTTGGGCACCCCAAGTAAAAAGTTGTATTAATGTGCATAAAGAAGCCAAGGAAAGATAGAAAAAGGCATCAAATTACAGATGAGATATTCTTATAATTTGTCAAAAAAAAAAGTTAAATTTTATTTCCATCATTTACACAACAAACACATAATAATGGTGTCTGCAAAAGTTTGGGCACCTTGCAGAGTTAATACCTTGTGCTGCCCCCTTTGGAAAGCTCTCACCTGACAGTGTAATGGATTGTTCACAATCATCGTCTGGAAAGACCAGGTGATGTCAATCTCAAAGGTTTTAAATGCCCAAACTCAAATTACCTTGCCTAATTCCTCTAAGCAGTTGTCTAGAACAATGAAAATGAAAATAGTTGACACTCACAAAGCAGGAGAAGACTCTAAGAAGATAGCAAAGCATTTTCAAATACCAATATCCTCTGTTTCTGAATGTTATTGAGAAAAGGCAGTCATAAGGAACAGTGGAAGTTATAGCAAGAACTGGAAGATCAAGAACAATATCAGACAGAAAAACGGCTCGCAGGATTGTGAGAAAAGCAAGTCAAAACCCACTTTTGACTGCACGATCCCTCCAGAAAGATCTGGCAGACACTGGAGTTGTGGTGCACTATTCCCCTATAAAGAGATACTTGTACAAATATGGTCTTCATGGAAGAGTCATCAGAAGAAAACCTCTTCTATGCCCTCACCACAAAAATCAGCATTGGAAGTTCGCAAATGAACATATAGACAAGCCTGATGCATTTTGGAAACAAGTTCTGTGGACTGACGAGCTTAATATAGAACTTTTTGGCACAGAAATTAATGAAAAGATGGCAGTGGATTCGTCCTATTCTGCAGGAAGAGTCAGGTAAAATACAAGGCCTGGAAATGTGGTGCAAATGTAAATGAGATTAGCTTAGTGGTGGTGTTAGGATTTAGGTCCTCCAGATTTTTTGTAGGCTTTAGAGTGATACATGTGGTCATCCGTGGTCTGAGGCCTGCGTTATTGAAAATGTGTAGGATCACTACAGAGCCACTTGCCGATGCACAGGTTATCTCCAGTAGACGTTTGTAAGTTTTTGGATATTACACATAAGTCCAGGGGCTGTTGAATGCATCTAGAGGGCGTATACTGAAATGTACACATGCTCAGGTTGGACATTTGCCCAAATATGTTGATGCTGAGGCAGATTGGAAGATGTACATGAAAGAAGACGTACACAAGTTTCACCCACTCGTGCAAAAGATGCAGTTAAGCATCATTGAAGTTGACTTCTTTACCTGGTTTGAGGTGAATGTTCTCAATACTCCGAGCAGACTGTAACAATATGAAACAGGACATTTTCTGTTGCCAGCAGGTGGCGCTATATCAATAACTGCATATTGTAATATGTATTTGGTCAGGCCAAGACCACAATCACACATGTGAGTCGTCTGGTGGTGGGTCGTCAGGGCCTGAAAGGCCTTCTCTGCAGGCCTAAACAGACTCAGAAAAGTTTTTTTTTGTAAATATGTAAATAAACTACTCTTCATAGTCATTCTGTTCATGTCATATTATATCCACTTTTGTCCTGCTTCCAGTGTTGTATATTATGGTAGAGTTTTTATCCAATCATATTTCAGCTAGCTTGTGTTGTGAGGCTCTCTGAAATCTGCCTAAGGCCTTCAGAATTGACAGAGCAGACTCTTGAGTGCTGTAAGTGAACAGACGAGGTCAGTTGCGATAGCCAATCAGATCTTGAGACTGCAACACCAATCAGGCATTGTACTGAACTGGCCTGTACATGTCCTGTGATTGGATAAGCACACTCGTCCACTTGGGACTAACTCAGAGCTAAACTTGGAGATCCAGCTACCGACAGCTATCGCTGTATTTTTTTAACGCCAGATGGCCAAAGGAGGAGAAGAGATGCAGTTGCAGATACACTAGCCACGCCATTTTCAAGATGTACCTTTCATGAAAGATGCATCTTGTGAGAAGAGATCGGCCGATCTCCACACTAGCTAGCTAGCTTTCTTTTGAAATAAGCAGGTGGTGTCGAGGAGATCTGTGTTAGTGAGCGCAAACTTTATTTTTATTTTTAAAATGTATTTTGTCATTTTCTTTCGTTAGTATTAAATCAGTGGTAACGAAATAAGTGGACAAAACACCAAAAAATCTAAACTTCTGAACAGCTGCAATTTATAACGTAAATAACGTTGCGTGGCACATTTGCAAAGCTGTGACTGAAGTCACTAAAGTCATAACGAGATGGTCAATTGTTTTGCTGTTGAATATTCTCAAAAACAAATGGAAAAAATCAGTTTATTTTTATTTTCAATGAATTGTTTGTGTCGTTATCGTCTCGTTGGTGTTAATGGCCACAATGCGCAGTTTGTCTGACAAACTTGTTAAGCACACATAGTTTTGTTGACTAATCTCTTAAAATCATGTTTTATCTTTGAGATTTGACAGTCTCCGTGATCTTAGTTTCCTACTCTTAATTGTGAATGTGAGGTTCTTGATTTTAAATGCTCTAGAAATGAAGTGTTGCTCTTTTAGTCTATATTAAGATGATGTAATTTTTAAGTGTGATTCTGTATGGATTCTCCAGCCATGGTATCATATTGATGGTATTATGAGGCGTATTAAGTATGACGTCACTGAAGGCCTAGGCGTGAAGTGCACGTCCCACCACTGGATACAAACAATGTCTGGCAGTGACAGCCACTTCCTGTTTTATGGTGAAACACCCAAATATTCCTTGTGGGTAGGGCCACAACCTCAAAAATAAGGACAGTCTGATCTAATCTGTGGGAGTTCATTTTTGCCAGAACAGTAGGTCCTCACGCCGGTTGTTGCTTGGACCCTATCAAAGGCTGACACAATCATACATACCAAGAGACATTGGAAGGAGACCAGGGGTCCGTTTCAGAAAGCGGGATTTCAAAACTCGGAGTTCCAAGCTAATCTCAGGCTTGC
>BJFM01001996.1:0-13999 GCA_016586285.1 Arothron firmamentum | reverse complement strand
CTCATTCACTTTGAAAAAAAGTTTGGGCCAGTGCTTCACTCTTAAATACAACATGACCCTGAAAAACAGTACTCTGTCCATTGGTGAGTTGCACTATTGAACCGTGGGTAAACATGTCGAAACCCACAGTTCTGGACTTAGTGTCTTGTATTACAACAGTGCCTGTTCACAGCTTTGGCCATGTGCCCTTTTTCTGACCCCCCCCCAGAGAAACCATTAAGAGGCTCGGAAGTCCTGCTGAAAACCAGCTGCCCTGACTGCCTCATCGGCCACGCAACATACTCCACAGGAAAAAAAACGTACCACTCTCTCCAGCTCCTGAGTAAGACCTCGAAATGTAAAAAGTCGAGCGAATGCCAACACTTGAATGTTTCTTTCTGAAGTGAATTTTCACCACTTCACACCGTGCAAGAATAAGTGGAAGAATGTGAAAATTTAAGGTTTGGTACATGATTACCATAATTGTAAAGAAAATAATACTTTATCATTCATTTAATCAATCCCAATCATTGGTCGGAACAGCTTTATAGCATTAGGATCGGTGAATTAACTCATCTGTACCCTCTCTGTTGCGTCTCTCAGGCAGGAGAAACAAGGTCAGCGATGCTGAGCTGGAAGAATATAACAAACAGGTCCAGTGTCTGAACTTACCACCTCCTGCTGTACTGGATCCACAAAAAGGTATCACGTAAAATTAAAAAAACAAAACAAAACAAAACAAAAAAACAATTTTGCTCATTGTCAGTTTTTGCATTGAACTGATTGGTGTAAAAAAAAAAAAGTGTCTTTATTTTGAGCAGCAAAAACACAAAGCACGCATGTCAAACAGTTAAATAAGTTAGACCTGAGAGCTAACACAGATAATATATTCTGAGGTCCAGAAGACATGTACTCACCATCTGCATTCCCTGCAGCGCTCTGCCAGGAGGAGTCGCTCTCCCAGGACACGCAGAACAGAGATCTCTCCGCTCTCATGAATGAAATGGGCCCTGACCTTCTCAGTGTCTTCGAGGGCCTGGTCAACAAAGAAGATGGCGTGAATTCCTTAATGAAATTAATCTACCACAGTTTGGTAGGAGAAAAGGAAAATTAACACCTTTAGGAAGACCTGCTTTATATACGGCAATGTCAAATCAATGAACCATGAGCAATGAAATTTAAATGCTGTTAATAAAGTAGCTCGACAGGATTAAAACAAAACCTGCATATAATGTACATTAAAAAAAAAAACTCCACTGAGTCCAAAAATTCACAAAAAATTCATAACCATGATTTCCCTCATGAATTAATTTACATATAAATCATATATGTCCTAATTATGTCACGTGTACTAAGCAAAACTGTGTCAGATTTTATGATTATAGAGTGTCTGTAGCTGTCAGAAGGCAGCGTGGGTCAGAGTGCAGGGACCACATGTCCTGTGGCTCCAGATGTGTGTAACCAGTTAACTGCTGAGTCAGCAGGTGATGTGGAGGACCAGAAGGGTATCTTAGGGGGGCTCCTCTCATGACGCGATCAAAGATAAGGACACTTGTTAGATATAAAGGTGGATGTGTTCTGGACTTCCTCAGTCTTTTGGGGAAGCCGAGCTGACTAATTCAGCTGTGTGCTGTGAAAGACTCCAAGGCCTCGAATAAACTTGTGTTGCTCTGCTACAACTCATCTTGCCTTTGAGTGATCTGTCCTGACCGATAAAAGAAGGCGCAGGGACCCGGAGGGCGGGTAGGCCCTGCTGGACCAATCCCAACATTACTCATACATCACTGAATCATTTTTCATTGCCTATTTTGTTATGACTTTAAGATATTTTATAGATTTAATTTCACAAATAAATTAAACAGCAATATAAATATCTTGCTGGTGTCTTGATATAGATTTATGGAATTTGTAAAAGGTATATGTACTTTTTTTTTTTGGATGAATTTACCATAATATTTTGATCTGATCATCATATGGTCCATGCGCAAATTATAATTCAAATCACATTATTTATGTGGTATCATGAAACATCCCATAGGGGTATGTTCTATTTCACAGATGTTGTGACTTTATCGTCTTGACTTCTTTGACCAGTGTTTCAATTGTTGACCTGCTGGCAGTGCAGAGGTAACACCTTTGTTATCATCAGCTGTTTTGCACCTCAATTTACAAAAACAATTTTCTGTTTCAAAGATATCTTACCGAAAGCCTTCAACTGGTGGTGATTACAGTATGGTGATTACAATATGGTGATTACAATATGGAGAAATGGCTTGTAAGATCTCCTTTCAAATACCAAAAATATCTTCTTCTTCTCCTTTCGGCTTTTCCCTTTAGGGGTCGGCACACACGTTCACGCACACCGGACACAGTGACTTCATGCAGAAAATGTCAGCCTTTCTGTCGGATGTTTTTCTCTGATTTTTCAGACATCATAATAGGTACTAAGCTGAAGATACACATCCATGTCCGGTGGGCCGAGCCACACCATTCGGTATGTTTTTTTGGTGTGCGACCTTCGGGGCACGAGTATTGGTTTGGCGTGTGTGTGTGTGTGTGTGTGCTTGTGTGTGTGTGTGTGACAATGAGGACATTTTCAGTTTTTTGGCCATTTTTTGGGGTCCGTTGGACTGAGGGCCTTGAAACTTCACACACACAACCGTTTCATCGGGACGCGCGTTTTGATGTGTGGGTCGTCCATGTGCGCACGGGTCCGAAAACTTTCCCATAGGATAACATTGGTTTTTTGGCGTGCTTAAACCTCGATAGCTCGGAAACCGTCGCTCCTTTGAGAAAGAAAAGTCATAGCACACGATTCCCAATTTTTTTTTGCACTTTTTGATGTACTGCTCATGTCGTTGCAACAAAAGGTGTAGGAGGAGATACACGGTAAATTTTTTTGATGAAAAAAAATCAGAGTAAAACCTTTTTTTAATGTTTTTTTGGGGGATTGTTTGGGGCCTGTTGGACCGAGGGCCTTGAATCTGCACACACATGAGTCACTGAGACACGTGTTTTGGTGTGCGACCTACGGGGCCCAAGATATAGAGGTTCTTTTTGTGTTTTGCTATTTGTGTGGAGACCGTCTTCAGGTTTTTGGGGATTTTTTGGGGCCCGTTCATCAGAGGGCCATGAAACTTCATACACACACGACTGCCTCATCGCGTCGCACGTTTTGGTGTATGGTTTGGTCTTGTGCGCCCGACAAACACGCACATATACTGGTTTATGGGTTTTTCAATGCTTGAGGGGACCTTTTAAAGTTTTTTGGGGATTGCTTGGGGCCGTTTGACCGAGGGCCGTGACACTTATTCTCCCTTTTTTTTTGGTCTGGGCTGCTAGGATTACAACCTGTGCGCCTAGGAGGCACACAGAAACAAGGAGGCACACAGAAACAAGGAGGCACACAGAAACAAGGAGGCACACAGAAAAAAAAACTTGTGGTTAAGATTTTTTTTTCTTTTTTTTTTTTTTATAAAGGTAATCAACTCTCTTCCGGTGACGTAGAGTTGCGACGGCGGATGTTGATGTTTTGTTTCGGAGCTCCAGTCGCAGAGCGGTGTGAACCGTATCGTCTCCGGGACGAGTTGAAATTTTCCCCGGCGGTCTGCTCGGTTCTTTGTGGTGTTTTTTCAGCGGCATCGTGTCTCTCCCGGTGTGTGGCCCGGGAAGCGCGAGGAGGCCGAGACGTGCCATGATGGAGGACTTTGATGAGATATATGAAGAAGAGGAGGAAGAAGAAGAGGACGAGGACAGGGCCGCGGAGGAGCAGCTCCTTAAGTACGCTCCGGACCCTGTGGTGGTGCGAGGGTCCGGCCACGTCACTGTGTAAGCATCTGGGGACACTTAAGGCCATCATCAGAGGAATTTACGTACCGTGGAATAAGCCGGCGTGGATAACAGGCTGCTAGCTAAGTTAGCCCCTACTGTGAACCAGGTGTAGCAAACTGGCTAACTACCTAGCATTGAGCTAACCCTAACGACGATTGGCATAGTCAATTTACATTCTTAAACAAAGTTTTATACCCCAGTATATATGTACACCATAGTTATATAGAAGGCGATGTGTTGTGAATTTGTTCGGTAATGTCATATTGTGAAAAACGATTAAAACGGAAACCAAAAATGATTATGGCATTAGCAAGTCGTAAATGGGGTGACCGACAAAGTCCAGACAAACATTAAATTGTTGTCACAGTCGAAAGTGACATAGCTGTAAGAACTTGTGTCTATGCTGGTGTGAAAAACCTTAGCTGCAGGCTCACAAAAACACGTTACTAGGCTTGGAATACTAGTGTACTGATAATCAGTGAGTCTGATTTACACTATTGACACATTGATTCTTCTCCCACTTTAGCACCATCTCACTCAAGTCTCAGATGTCACACCCGGGGCCCCGTTTCAGAAAGCGGGTTTAGCAAAAAGATTCTAAGTTAATTCGCTGTGAATTAAGGGAAACTCGGGGTTTTCGGTGTCAGAAAGCCGGTTCAGCATAACTTTGAGTTAGTAACTCGGTTAACAGACTCCGTGAAACTTTGTTCCCTAAGCCCGAGTTTCTCCTGCTCCCCAGATAGTTTAACAGCCTTCTCAGCCCTCATACCGCGAAAGGCTCTCAGTTCAAAGCAAATTCTTTTATTGCGTTTCGTTTATACATATATATGCAAATTTTTTATTAAAAAAAAAATCTCGTGAGCATGTGTCCAAGGTAACCGTCGAACTGTCAAAAACGTTACTCTTTAACCCAAACGATTTTGAAACACGTCTGTAGTGTTAAAAAGTCACAGACAGCCCAGACATCTCATAGAAGTGCTCTGCAGAATTGCAGGTATCGGTTTAAGGAGTTACAGAAAATCCTGGGCTTTCTAATGCTAACACTTAAATGCCTGTTATACAGGCATGTCTTCAAAATTGTGTTTTCTGGATATGTTTATATTTTATCTACATTATAGCCTGCAGAAACAAGGCTGAGGTGATCCAGCGCCACCTAGTATTGGCTCAATAATTACCATCCATTAATCACAGACAACTTGACCCACTGATTTCTCTTGTAGCAGGAGTTCTATATAGCTTGCTGCTGTGGCTTTCAGATATCAATCCATTTAATGTTTAGATAGATAGATAGATAGATAGATAGATAGATAGATAGATAGATAGATACTTTATTGATCTGATGGGCTTTCAGATAGACAATATTAAGTACTGACAGTGATGGATGGCTGAAGATTTGGCTTTTTTTTTGTTTAGGGGATTTGTCTAATTAATTAAATATAGTCATCACAGGTTAACTGAAGCGACTGAATGCTGTTTAATGAGGACAGGCTCTTTCCTGCTGCCGCAGTATTACTTTTTTTTTCTTGAAAATATGCGCATTTTCAGTGTACACGGTCATGAAATCTTCCATTTCCAATGGGGAGAAGTGTGGTGATCAAGGTTTTTTTTTTTTTTTTTTACTTGTTGCCATGGTGAATCACGTTATCTGTGTTCCATGGATAAGGCTTTTTAGATCTCCGTGCATGAGCATAACTCGGGGTAGCTCTGACTCAGAGTTGATTAACCCAATTCTTAACCCTTGTTCTGAAACCGAAAACTCTAAGTTGGACATTTCATAGTTTTTCAACCCTGAGTTTAGCTTCAAACCCACTTTCTGAAACGGGCCCCAGTCCTTTCAGCTGTGTTGGTGTGTCTAAAAGAACATTACATTTGATGTTTTGGTCTGATAGTATTGAATGTTTAAAAACCAAAATGGAGCGCGCCATGACAAATCTTATACATTCACGCACAATAGGAATGGTAATGTTTTGACTGCATTTTCTTGTGAAATCAAACATTACAATCTAAAGTTCTGAATACTGGTGACTTTCATACTCTCTTGCAGGTTTGGGCTAAGCAACAAATTTGAGTCAGAATTTCCTTCAGCACTTACGGGAAAGGTAAGTGTTTTTAGTAGTTTGACATTGTATAGTAAATTAATATTTCCATGACAGTGTGTTTGTTCACTAACAGTCAGTACATGATAAATAAATTTCATGTATTTACATAGTCTTTCATTATGTTTGTAAGGTCATTATTAGTACAATTTGAAATCATATTTCAGGTCAGATTAGATTCTCGTGTAGCCTATATCACACATTCAGTCCTGACATCTAAAGGTATTACAAAGTATTTTATCTACGATATTTATTATCTGCACATCCTCAGGTGGCACCAGAAGAGTTTAAAGCCAGTATCAACCGTGTAAACAGCTGTCTGAGAAAGACGTTGCCAGTGAATGTGAGGTGGCTCCTGTGTGGCTGCCTCTGCTGCTGTTGCACATTAGGTTTTAGTTTGTGGCCGGTCATCTGCCTCAGCAAAAGGGTAAAGGTGTTTTCATACGCAGCCTCAAATCTGTCAGTGGAAAAACGAGGAGAATGTTGGCTAATGCTATTGTCTCACAGACGAGAAGATCTATCGAGAAAGTTCTGGAGTGGGAAAACAGCAGACTTTACCACAAGGTGAGACGTGAACATTCAAGTAGTTGTTAATGTGTGGAACTGCGCAGTAATGTTATAAACCCTGTGCTCTGTCGTACTTGTTTGCAGTTGTGTTTGCACTGGAGACTAAGCAAAAGAAAGTGTGAAACCAACAACATGATGGAGTATGTAAGTATCTGATGAGCTAATGTTGTGGGACACAACAAAGTCAGTTTAGACATTTTGTGAATTAAAATATGGTCCCTCATTTATCGCGGGGGTTATGTTCTGAAAATCTCCCGCGATAAACGAAATCCGCGAAATAGAAACCTGTTTGCTATTCAAATACTGTACATGTTACGGCCTCATGATCCCTCCCCGCGATCTTTATAAACGCACACAGCGCGGACGCAGCCGATAAATTGCCAGACGGCAGAAATCCGTCCGGACTGCGACGCACCGCACCCGGTGTAAACCCGCCTCACCCCGGAAAATACAGGACATTTTAGTCATGGAGAAAATTTGCAAACGTAAATTTGGCACGCTGTACAGAGACGAGGCGCGGAGACTGTTCACCTTGGTCAGTCCCTTAGCCAATCAGGATGAAGAACACAATGCACTGTTTAAAAAAAGCATTAAAAAAAACTGCACTAAAAAAATCCGCGAAGTTGTGAAAAATGAACCGCGTTATAGCGAGGGTATTATAATTTCTAAAAGCAACGCGAACAGTGAGCACTCATTGTGCCTTCCCTGATTTTGGCATGTGCTTGTTGTTATTGTCCTGAGAAAACAGCTATTGTTTTGCAGCGCTGCATTCTTGAACCACGTTATGGTGACTTGATTGCTGACATTGTCTCACAGTAATGCTTTTTTTTTTTTCTCCTCTCTGCAGGTGATACTAATAGAATTCTTGCCTAAGATCCCCATCTTCAGACCGGACTAGCTGGACTGCAGCTGGCTTGAAACCTCCATTTGCTGCATCACAGTGGCTGACAAACTCCCAAGGCCACTGCCCTTCCCAAGAGTCTCCTAATATTTTTGTTTACATGGTAGCATTGATTTTGGCCCTCCCTCCTCATCATTCTTTCAGCACCCTTGTTTACAATTCCAGCAACCAAACACCCCCACACCTTTTGGAGGGAAATAACTATTGAACTCAGGCAAGCTGGCACGTTGTCAAGCCATGCTCACTAGCACCAGCCTGTGGGATGTCAGAGGAGAACCAGCCAGGGGTGGCATACTGGATTTTGGACCTATACTTTAAAACTAGACTCCTGCTTCAACTGGAATTTTATATCTTGGTTGTTCGCTAACATAAGCACAGACACAGTGATAAAACGAACATTTCCACCTGCAGTCTCACACCATTATAACTCACCCACAAAAAAAAAACAAAAACAAAAAAACACAAAACACCCCAGTGCTTTTGGTTTGGTGCTTTAGGTTATGACTAGAGGCTGTGGAGTCACCATAACACAAAACTCCAAAAGAAACCCTAAGGCAGGCCAACTGGTCCTGCTGGATCATGGTGAACCTGTGACTCAGTCTCCTCAACAGCTCCCAAACATCTTCACACTCGTCATTTCTCCGCACACACGTGACTGTGCACCATTTTAACCCAGTGTCAGTGACAATCACACACTCTGACTGTGCTCTCCACACTACGAGTGGCTTTCCATGCTACAGCTTCCCCGGTGGATAACTTGCTTTCCAACCTATCCAAGTGACGGGCTGCCTGACAGTGAGCCACCTGGGATAAAAGGCCACACTGATTGTGTAAAAGGAGGCAGTCCACACACTCAAAAAAAACACTAACAAACTGTTCACTGTGTTTGTGGTTTGTGCGTGTGTGGATCTGAAAGAGATACAAGCTAAATGAGACAAATCAGACATGAAGAGACTTCTCTTTGCTCTGTGAAGCAGGGTTCTTTCTATTTGACACAGTTCTGTTTTTGTTTTTTTGTTTTGCCATTGCTGGTGTTATTTTTGTTGGAGTTATTTATAAATGTGAGTGTACATATATGAATATGTGCATTTCAGTAATTTACCTGTTGTTTTTTTTTAAGGTATAAAATGGTTGTTTACTCTGTCTCTATGGTCTCGTGTCAACACTAAGCACAGTTGGCTTTTCTTTACACCTTCAAATGGCCTCTTTCTTATCTGCTGCGACTGGCTCACATGAATGTTTCTCAAAAACTTTAATGATTAAGGTATTCAGTAATATCTGATTTGATGCACTAAGATGTTCTTGGTGACTCACGTTAACGCAATACCAGGGATGAATGAATATGAATGAAGTTAACTTGGTAAATGCTAACAGCTGAGATTAAACCAAGTTACTCCTACTTTAGGGATAGTTACTATCAGCTACAGCAATGTGTGTTTAACAGTATATTAACAATTCAAAATGATAACAAACCTACCAAATTATTATTTAGTAGTGCAGGTCTCAAATGCATGGCGTCTTATGGAGGAGCAAATTTTGGGCTAAATGGTAGCAAAGACACATTTTGATTATTATTAGCAAACCTCGTGATTTATTACAAAACAAATGGGGCTTAATAGGTCAGATTCATTTAAAGTCACTCAGCTCTGGTGAGAGTATGGGTCACACTCAGGGGATTATATGAAACAAAACAAAAAAATGTAGCACTGGTCAGCTATATTCAAATATTGTACCAAGTTGTCACCCATAGTGTACAAACTACATATTATTTGAGTCATGTAAAAAGGTGCATATGCAGTTAAAAAAAAATCCATGGAGAAGAAAAGTTTTTGTGATCTTCCTGTTTCATTTTTAATGATGCGCATTTCACAGACCTGTGAAGCTATGTTCAAAGAACCAAAATCACTTCATTACCACTGGGTTGCTTACTTATTCTTTGCTCACCTGTCTGTATTTCGCGTTGCGTTCTTTTATGTGTTAATCCAGGCATAAGGCCATATGCAGATATCTATGATGTGTTTGAGTACGTATCCACGCTGTATCTAGATGCAAATGTTCTTCATAGATCTGAGACTGTGATTGAACCCTGCACAGAAAATGAGTCTTTTTTATATATATTATCTCTTGTGTATGTATGTGTGTGTGTGTGTGTGTGTGTGTGTGTGTGCCAGAGAGAGAGTTAGATGACGTATATGACTCACAAGCAGATGTATGTACAGTAATAAAGTACCAATAAACAAAGCTTTGGCATTCTCTTGAACTTATTTAATGGTGTGTTTTGAGGTTTTCTGTGCATCTCATTCTTTTGAAGTTGGATCCAGGAGGATTTCTTTAAGTGTGCTGCAGCCACTCTCATGACTTTAATGAAGGGCCACTTAAAATTTGGCTTGCTATACTAACAATTTTATATGTACATGCTCATATTTTGCTTTTTAATGTTTTAAATGCTTCTTGAATGTGTTTTTTCCCTTACCAGATTTTTTTTAAAAGGAAAGAATCAGGTTAATAAGTTGTTCAGTTCTCGAACAATATATTGTATGACAAACTGGCAGATGCGTTTAACTAAATGGGATTTACTGCTGTAGAAGAGGGTGCAGAACAATGAGAATGTTGTTGAGGAATGTTAGAAATAGATTAAAATGTATGAAATTAGTTTCTGTTTTTCTTTATTAAATGTTTCTGTATTTGATTTACTACATTTATATTTTCCAAACGACACCATGCTAGGGGCCACCAGGGGGCAGTGTTTACGTTCGCATCCACAGTTGCAACTCGCCGAAAAGGGAGGAAGTGGTGTCGGGAGAGCAATGCGGAAGAGCAAGGGCTAAAATATAAATAATAATTCATTCGCAAAAGCCTAATGACCGACCGTATTACCTATTTAACACTGAAAAAAAAATGATTGTTCAACTTTTGAAAGACTTGGCTCCTGTCCCTTCGTGTGGGATTCTAATGGTGGTTATTCTGTCGTGTGTTTTATTTGGTATCCAAACATTTTTTCATTTGCCTCAGGGTGCCTTGAGCGTTGGCGCCTCTGTGTTTTTAAACGGACGAATCCTTAAAGTCGTGACGTACTCATTTTACCATCAAACCTCTGCTCAGCTCCTCCTGAACGTTGTTGCTCTGGTGTTCCTGTGCGGCAGCTTGGAGAAAGGCTTCGGGACTGTCCGTTTTCTGTTCTTCTTCTCTACGTTGTCAACCACGACAGGCCTGTTTTACAGCTTGGAGGATCTTCTGCTCGGCGGAAGGGAACAGAATGAGGCGGAGGGCTTGTTCCCCGCGGTCCTGGCGTGCGTGACTCTAACGACCACGCACACAAAAGTGACTAAAGGCTTCCTCTGTGGAATTAGTTTCCCCGCCATGGCTCTTCCCTGGATCCTACTCATCATCGCCTGGTTTGCCCCCCGCAGTAGTCTGCCCTGTAACACCATAGCCATTCTGGTTGGATGGATACACGGGAAAGGATGGTTGTCTCATTTAGAGGTTTCCGAGGCCAAAGCTGGCGTCCTGGAAAAGACCATGCCTTTCAGGTTCCTGAGGAGGATTGGTGGTGCCACGTTTGTCCCTGCTTCAACAGAGGCGCGCAGGAAAACCATTCTTCCACAAATCAACCCCAAACCGGGTTCCTACCCAGTCCAAGCGTATGCGCCTTTGTCCAGCTTAAATGCTGTCGACTCAAATTCCAGGTTTCATGAAGGCTGGCCAAGTGCAAGCAGTATATCTGCTGCTCCAAAAGCACCACCTGAACTTCATAGACTGGAAGTAACACAGACCTTTGGATGACTGTTCACAGCAGCATTTTTGGCCATAGCTGCAAAGAAAACCAGCAGTTATGGTTGTCACTTTACTCCATAACTGTCAAGTCGCACAGATAAAAATCTTGCAGGTTCTCTTGCGTTCCGACCATTTTATTTAGTTTAACACATTTTAACAAAGCCCATACTTGCCAGTATAATTACCCCAGAGTAGATCTTTGTTCATTTTTCCTGTTGTGATTTTAAAATAAATCTACGAAACTGATTCAGAAATTCACACTCAAGAATATAAAGCAGTGGGTTTTGAAGCATGAGTGTCTTTTTCAACCTTTAATCCAAAAAAGGAAATGGCTGCAACAGTCTGAGAACCCAAAAGAAATATTTTTGACTTTCAGAGTTTTGTTTTCCCTTTTCACCAATGAAATTCTTCTCCAATAATAACACAATTGAAAACCATGTGCACTCTTGTTTGTTATAAACATGAAACCTGTATACAATGAAGCTGTACCCTAATAAAAGATTTTATATTTACATTGCTTGTTTCATGGAAATGTAATTCAATATCAACAGAAAGACATTAAATCATGGAACAATTTTATTTGATTCAATTTTTTGGTGGTGACAAACTTGACAAAGGCAAAGTCCTAATACTAAAGCTTTGCCTGCATTACATTTGAATTTCATTCTTCCCAGGTGTCTCCATAGATGTTCTTTACTGTAACATAAAAGAAAACAAACAGCAAATCAGCCTATGGTGCATGGGTGTATTCAGCTTAGCAGTAGCAGTGGCTCACCTTCTTTATTGGGTCTTACTGTCTCCTTCTCGGGGGATGCTTTATGCAGTGTCTCAGCCTTCTGAGATAGCATGACCTCATAGTTCTCTCTGTTCTTCAGCCTCAGGTCCTCATAGAGGATGCCCTTCCTTCTGGGCTCCTCCTCTTCGGCGTATGACTCAGCTGAAAAAAAGACAAATTTACGTGTGTCTCCTTGATGTACATTTAAAAAAAAAAAGAAAAAAAAAAGGCCATGGTACTTGCCTGGAGCCCCAAAGTCACCTGACCTCCCAGTATGGGCTGGTGATTCTGGAAAGTAGCTCTTCTGGCTGCTGGCTTCAGCTGGCTGGAACATAGGCTCGAATGCTTGAGTGTCAGGGTCACTCAGTTCTGTCTGAGCACCTGAAGCTCTGGCGGGTAGCACAAAAATCTACTATGAAGAAGTACCTGGTGTATGTAAACACAACAGTGCAAGAATGCACGTGGTGCTCACCGCTGAGAAGGCAGCCCCGTCCTCTGCCTGAGGGCCTCACCCAGGGGCGAGTTTTCCAAACGCTTGAATTTCTCCTGACATGTCTTCATGTATGACAGTTTACCCGCCATGTAGCCAAAGAAGCCCGCAACTGAAATAGAGGCATTTTCATATCAATACTGATCATCAAACTTACTATTTTAAATACACATTCATCTATGTGACATGTCAAAACACACATCTAAATAAAATACTAGTCTGAAATATTGCCTATATCATATATGCTGTCCACTCATTAGAAACTTCAATACACAATGTTACAGTTTTAGTCATACAAAAAAAAAGATGATCTTTAATGCATCTTCTATTACTAAAAAACACAAATTCATAAACGCAACCAAACATTTTGCTAATGTGGACTTACAGACCACCTTAGGGAGGGACCCGAACCTTGGAGATGGAGAAAGAGTCCCTGCAAATGTAAACAGAACATTATGAGGATAACGTTTAACAATTTAACCGTTTTACTAACATTTATCTTAGCATACGTATTTACACAAAGTGTAGAATTACCTCTAGCAACGAGAGCCTGGGTGACAGCCATGCTGACAACAGAGAAGGGCACCGCTGTGAAGAAAAGCACCCTTGATTTTACCCAGTCCATCATTCATTTGAGCACATCCTTCCATATGAGACTTACACCTGTACCAGAAGCTCTCCTGGTTGCATTCTCTGAACACTCTCCTCTCTTCCTCTGTAGGAACGTACTCCATGCCCACCTGTGCCTATACAACGACAATTCAACCGAGTAAAGGATTGTTGATAAAAGATTTGTTGACTGGCAGCACAGACAAATCAACCTCACACACAAGCTAATATTTAGATAGCAGACAGCACTGGGCGTCATTCCTCAAGGAGACGGTTCAAGCGCAACCATAACTTCAGGCTGGCAGCTAACATATTAGCATCAGAATTCATAATGCGAGTGTATCGGTGTGTTTACCTGCCCTCCACGAGGCTGCCGACCTTCCATAATACCTGTGGTGGCTGATGACATGTTGGCAACAATACCGCTGTTACCTTAGCCTGTTAAACTAACACATTAGCCTACCTGCGTTTGGTACAATGTCATTTCTTATGTCGCGTTACTCTGACCCGGAAGTAATTGAATTAGCAACAGAAACGTTTTGTTTTTTAAAAAACAGTTCGGTGATCATAATTATATTTTTTCATGAACGACATCATCAAAGATGTCACCACGTTAATGTTAAATAAATGGGTGTTATGACCAATATGCACCAATGTAAATTAAGGCGTTAAAGCTGTAAACGGTGTATTTTACTTTGAAACCATTGTTAAGATAGGATGAAACTACGTCCTCTAGAGGTTACTCACCCTCTATTTTGTGATTTCAATGAGGGACATCGCTAACAAAAAGATATTACAGGCCCACTATTTGTCCCACACGAGAGGATTTTCCAAAGCAACAGTGTAAGTAGTCAGAACCAGGAGATATACACAGCCCACCGATCCCCACACACGCTGCAAGATACAACTCTACATTTGATGGATGATAACAACAGAGGGACCAAGTGTAACTTTGTGTGTGTGTGTGTGTGTGTGTG